>JAHXMU010000134.1:381193-417959 GCA_019455685.1 Philornis downsi | reverse complement strand
GAACCAAATATATTTTTTTCGTGAAGTTGTTTACTTAAAACTTAACTCGCGCCATCTGGTTTAACATTTAGCGGAAGTAAAACATTTCTAATTGCATTATGACCAACAGCACCAACAACACCACAATCAACACCACACCGGGAAATGTCTTCCTGTCATGCCTGGCCATGAATCCCCAACACATTCTCACACATCTGGTCATTTGCACTCATTCGGATCTTATGGGCACTGGTGGACACATGTGTGTGTAGTTAGTTTATGTTACTGCGCGTCTGGAGTGAATTTGGAACTACAAGACGTGCGAAGACGGGAAGAGGACAGACGAGTACGAGTATACGGAAGAGAAATTAACTAAACTCACGTAAGGACTTTGTTGCATATAAAGTGCGGTTGGCCAGTTATGTGGGAAGGATATGTTGGAGAAGTCTTGGCAATGTGTTTTTTACGATATTATTATTATTTTATTTTTATTATGTGCTGAATCAAAAAAAAAAAAAAAAACAAAAACAAAAAAATGAAATAAAAATGGTTTCCAATCTCTATTCTTTAAATACCCAAATTCCGAAGAAATTGTTAATATTTAATTGTCTTTACTATATCAATTAATTAAGCCTTATTTCGAGTTATCAAAGGTCTTCTGAATAATCTTAAATAAGCCCAGCCAATTCAGTTGAAGGCACCTGGTTTTTTTTTTGGATTATAGCATTGTGGCAAATAATCATAAAATAATACTAACTACTAAACTACTAAACAACGCATTGAATACATGGGTAGTTTAGAGTACAACAATTTGCCTGCAAATATGAAAAGAATAAATAGAATATCACACTTCAAACGTGAACCAAAAGGTTTCCTTTTACAGAACCTTGAAACGCTTCTTATGTAATTGCGGAATAATCCTAAGAGTATTTTATGGATTCAAAACATCTATGTTTTGACATAATTTTTTATACACTACATGTTTTTTTTTTGTTTATCTCTTCTTTCATACATATTTATAATTTTAAAAATATTTAAATTTGTAAATACTTTGTACATGTTTTTTGCCAACTTGCCTCTAACATGCCTTAAGGGCGCTGAGGCCATTTTTAATGTGATATGTATTGGTACATGAATTAATAAATACAATAAAAAAACAAAAAAAAAATATAAAATAATATAATTATAATATTATTGTTTTGAACAATGATTAAGTATTTGGTATACAAAAAATTAATCAGTTAATCTACATCCTTTAGGAATGAACATATAATCCAAAACAGAGAGGAATACATTTGCAATGTATACTCGACGTGACCAATTATCCCACATACTTAGTCACACTCGCATTAGTTTTTCCAAAACTACTCACAACCGTGACACATTTAGGTCAAAACTTTGTCTAACAAGAGGGCTGCAGTTTTCAGAGTTTATATCGTATTTAATGTCAGTGACAAAGAATGGCGGGACTGTGATGAACCTTAAGTTGACTGTTGGCAGACGTGAATTTGAAGAAATTTCCCAACTCTCGCACATTTTGTGACAGACTGTCGCACATATGCACAGATAGCTTCAAGTCTGCCAATTCTTAAATTGTTGTTTGTCCATTTCGAAATTAATCACGACTGATCCGGCTTGTAATCATGTTTTCGTTGTCCTGCCGAAAAAACTATCTGGAGCTGAACGAAATCTTTGTCCAACAGCAAGATAAGTTTTGTGAGATTTTCATAACAAAAGCTAGCCCAAACGATTAAAGAACTACCTTTATATGTAAGCTTTGTGGAAAACTGGATAACACTAAGCCTTGTTGCCTATTTGAAAGCAGAACATTCTCCCGTTTCAATAACATGTATTCGATAACATGTATTTTACTGGCAAATTTCAAGCTGTGTTCTAAATGGTTACCCTTCATTCAAATCAGATAACTGCTTCCAACTAAAATTCGATGTAGTCGACATGAAAACATTATAAAGTGTAAATAACAGTCAACATCTAATGCGTCACACATTACGCACACATTACATTTTTGCATGCCAGCACTACAGTCACTAAGGCTATTTTCTGCCACGGAGAAATTTGTTGGATATTTCTGTTCAATTGATTTAATTCATTAGTTTAACCAAATTCTTCACTGCCACTACTTTAGTGGCAATTTGGCTGTGCGGCAAATCAGTATCCCTCTGCTACTGTTTTGTATTCTGATTCTAACAATTATTTAAGGATTAAAAATTGGATTACATCAAAATATTTGAAACCTTAACAAACATATATTATGTGCAAACTATAAAGCGAAGCTCTTAAATTTCGGCAAAGGACTTACGTACTTGACTGAAATTTCTGTATTGGTTGTTTGCATTTGGTGGTACGAAATGGCAAGCGAATGCTTATTTTCAAAAAATGTGTTCGGAAGTATTCGAATTCGAATACTTCCCATGCGGGGCTCTGCTGTAAAATATCGCGATCAAAAAATAATATAGCATTTTGTTATCGAATTAAAGTTTTTTACTTTTGGGTGAGTGATTTCTCTATTTTTGATTAAACTATGTGAGCATGAGGAAACCCCGAAACATAGACTGCTGTATTGACAATCTTCCTTTTGTGGCCGAATTTTCGGAGACAAGAATGCTATGTTTTTAAGTGCGATAAGTCTATTTAGCTATTTATTTAAGAAAATCGCTCACGAACACGTATTTGTAGAACTGTTTTTTTTTCAAAATTAGCCAAATTAATTGAAACATGGACTAAAAAGACATTTGGGAATTAAAGACATGGGTTTCTTGTTTTCGTAATCCGTAATAAAATTCATGCCGTTCGTACATTAATTAAAATCCATGCCCGACGTTATGGTTCAAATACAGGGAAGGACCATTCGGCTCTTGAAAATACCAAATAGCATTTAGAATACTAAATTTCCACTGAAAAAACCGGCAAAATCGGCATATTTTTAATCGGGAAAAGTTGTTTTTACACGCTCACTTATCTGACGACGAGTCGACGTCATTAAATAATGTAAAAATCTCTCCACATCTCATTCTTGGGATGCTGGAGAATTTGCTTTTGTTTCTCTTTGTAATCTGTTAAGGACTATTGATTTAGAAATTATATTTCTGAACATTTCAAACCAAAAAAAAACAACCTTTCCGAAGGCACTAAACCCAAATTACATAAATGTACAACATTTGGTTTGTGATTCCATAATGTTTTTGTTTCTCTAAACCATATTGGATATTTTTTCGAAATGATGATGATGATGATAATTCGTTAAGGTAAAACCGCAAGCTTCTCTTGATTCCAAATTGAATTTTTTTTAGGCCAGTTGGCAAAGCCGAGCAAAGTTTTAAAATACCTTAGACATCTGCTTTGGTAATACTTTATTTATATTTTTTTTTTTCAATGTCAATATTTAACGCTTTGTTTGCTTCACAAACAAATACGTTTCTTTAAGCAATTCTCCTCAACCGCTTTGCACAAAATTCTTTGCCTATGTAATGCACCTTTCCCAGTGATTGCTCATACATTCATATTGGTTTTGTGGCATTTACTTCCATTTACTAGTTCACATTTACCATTGGCAAAACCCTATTCTAGCGTACTATTCTTAACCACACATGAGGTTTTATTTATTCTTCGTTAAATGACCTCAACGATGCATAAAGCAATTTCTGGGGTAAAAAAAGAGAAAACCAGCAAAATTATTTTGCCAAAAGTCCTAACAGAAGAATATTTTTTTTTTTTCAAATCCGCCTCAACTACTGGCATGCAAAGAGATAGAATTACACCAACAGCAAACCTCTACGGTTTCTTGCTAACAATCTGCCTCAAAACGTTTTTTTCACAAGTAGTTTTGTATTCCCGCTTAAATTTCTTTTAAATGCATCAGCAAAGAACTCAACAACAGAAAATCTCTTGAAATAGTACTGCACTAATTTTTCTTACTTGCCTGTGCTCGCTTCACTTATACAACGAGCTGGGAAATGCAAAAAGCATTTTCAAATCGTTTCCTTTGCCCGGTTCCTGAAAGACGAAAAGAAAACAAGAAACAAAATATGTTGCACAAGTTATCCGTTTTGGATGTGAACTTCATGGCGGTGGCAGGAGTAGAGAAATGTAGTTGGCTTATTCTGATAATTTAGTTGTGAAGATAAAACATATTATATAGTTTTTACTTTCGTTTTACGTTATCATTTGCACTGTGGAGGAATTGGTTATTTTACTAAATTTTGGATACGAATACGAATTATTCAAAGTGGTTGTAAACTTTAGTTCGAATCTTTCGCATTGCATTGAGCCTCATTTAGCAGCCTATATGAGCTCAAAAGTGCATCATAATATTCGTTATTTTATTGCAAGATAACTGGTGATCTCCAAAATTCAAAGACCATGACCTTGTCATCTGACTGTTGCACTTTAGTCGCTTTGCGAACTGCGTTTTCGATTCAGGAGTGTGGTGGTGAACACATATTCGCTGATGCGTGCATTATTACATACCGCATGCAGAATTTCTTTTTGTTGCATTTAAACTGCTGCAAACACTTTCTCAGATCAATAATACTTTTAACTTCTTGTTTTACTTTGCGCCAACGCGGTATCCATTAAAAAAACATTTTTCTCAAGCCCAAATTTTTCTGCAGAATAGTGAATTCACTGCGTTTTGATATCTCTATCTATATCTATAATGACTTCAATTTGTGAATATCGGTAATTATTTTCAGGACTTTTTGATAGTTTTCTAGTGTAATCACCATCTTTGGACATTCATGACGCGATTACTGGGTTTGAGCGGT
The DNA here is from genome assembly GCA_019455685.1 of Philornis downsi. NCBI lineage: Eukaryota > Metazoa > Arthropoda > Insecta > Diptera > Muscidae > Philornis > Philornis downsi. The sequence goes on along the minus strand of JAHXMU010000134.1, from coordinate 413,196 downwards.
ATTTTTCCCCATCAAAAGGCGATGTTTAATCTACACTCGAAATTCATATTTTATAATTTTGTAAAAAAATCAGAAAAACCTACTTAAATTACGATAGTTCAAGCAAAAATTATCGAAATGACATGAAACTTTGAATGGAGGGGTTTTTGAAGGTTATCGTTTTCTAAACATCTTCCCATACATAATAAATATACATTTTTTCAATAAAAAACGTCTGGTGTTTCCTAATGAACACATAACTAAACTGGTGCTATTGAAAGTTTTCCTTTTTATCAATCACTTTCCACCGTAGATTGATTTTAACTAACGAATAAATTATATAAATTTATGGAAATACTGAAGAAATACAATTTTTGGGAGATGGATTTGTTCCTCGTAAAGACAATATTTTTCTTACTGAATGCAATTTACTCAGTTTCGAATGTAAAGCTAAGTTATATGTGCCTTTCATGAGGAAAAAAAATCCTCGAAACATTGTTTGCTAGTGAAAAAATGTTGATTTCCAACACTGAAATCGGAGCAGCTGATGATTTCCTTCATAATATGTTCGATAATATATTTATGAAATTGTTAATTTGCGGCTTCCTTTATTCCTATCTAATGTTGGAATGTATTGTGATGTGAAAATGTACATTATTTTGACTTCAGTGTTGGAAATCGACAAAAAATAGGTTACTGTTACTACATAAGAAAATTCTCTAGTGGGAATATTTAACTTCAAATTCCACAAACATTTTTTTATATTGCTATTTATCGTGAAAAGTCAGCAAAATACCAGCCTTAACATGCATTTCTGATAATGGGAAAGCCAAGTTATTTCATGTATTGAAATCCGGTGATAATTACTACAGGTTTTGATACTTAGTCGTGAGATAGCAAGTAACGTCAAATAATTGCCATCGAAAATGGCTTTATGGGATTTCAAACTATTCTCCATGAAAAATAAAATACTTTTGCATGCACCTGAGCCAATTTTTCGGCAACTTTGCTGCTTCCAACGAGGTATCTCCGAAACATACTGTTTGAACTTGGCCGGTTGTTTTTTATTTTTTGGTGTTTGGGAATAAAGGTTTGGGGCTGTACGGCTAATGACACAACTATTATGGTTTGGAGTGTTTAAAAATTACTTTATGTAAACTGACTTGTGTGTGGATGCCCTTTCGGCAGAAAAATTGTTGTGCACCATTCCGAACTTTCCATTGTCATTGCTCTATTGTCACTGTGGCCTCATGTCATGTTTCTTGCGCGAATAAATTCTGATGTATCCGAGTGTGGATCTAACAAGTTTATACAGTCGGTTGCTCTTTAGTTTTGAGATTATGTGCGTAGATCCATGATTCATCGCCTATTGCGATCCTACTGACGTCATTTGAAGTAACGTGATCGAATTTTTTTCAACATTTCTCTGAAGCAATTGACAAGTATCTTAATTTTGGGCGACGTTCAGATTATGTGGTATTCCCAAAGGGTAGAAATCTTTTTGCTGGCAATGCATTGGTCACTCAATGTATTCGATATAATGCAATATAAGTTCTCGGAAAACATTGAACGACGGTTTTTATTACATTCGGTGGACCGTGATAGGGATTTGTCACAAAAAGCCGAAGCGTTTTGCTCGATACATTGTTGTTGGGTTAATTTTGGTCGAAAATCATAAAAAAAATCTTCGCATAAAAATGATATCGAATTTGTTCTTTTTCTTTGAGACAAATTCATTGTTAAACCCACAAATAGAAATTATATGGCAAAAAGTTCTGAGTTCTGAGAAACATACCAATAAAATTTTACAATTTTACAATGCCGATATAATATTTGATCTACATATATAAAAAACAAATTTCCCCGCATCCCATGAATACGATATGAAGGAGTTTCTCACATTCAGTAAGCTCACGCACGTTTTATTTTTAAACTCAATCAACGGGCATGCAGTTTAACGACGACTATTCTGATCATCACTTTGAGAAGTATTTATTAGACTTGTAGATTATTCGACTATTCGAAGTGGTTATCAGACACATCGAGATAACCGCCGCTCAAAAAATGATAGGTGGTTGTATCAGTGTTGTATGCCGAGTATTTGCCAATTAGGCTGAGAACGTATTCGTTTCCTATGATGGTACTAAAATTTCCCAAAACAAAAACAACATTGCATCAGGCACTAATCATAAAATGTCTCACTTTCTTTGTTTTCGTTTGGCCCGGAAAATCAGTCGTTGATGCCTAAGGCTTTCGCCAACTATCCACATCTGAATTTGTGGCTCTCTGCATGGCTGCTATAATAGATGTCGAGTCTTTATTTCTGCATATCTGTGATTTCTGCCCTTTATTTATGAAGAAAATTCGCTAATCTACAGAAGCAGCTTACCTTAAAATGTTTTTGGTGTATATTCTCAAATTGTGATCATTATAAACTTTTCGGGATGGCCAACATATTGCAAAGGCCGTTTTATACACATTAGCCGCTACTCGTGACATGTAACACGTATCATCATTCCCAGATGCTGCCGTATGTATGTGGGGGTTGAGGTGCATTACCCATTACCCATTACATTAAACAAATAATTAAAAGTCACATCCACTACCCTACACTGTGACTGGCTCGAGTTCAGTTCTTAGATTTTCATGATAAAAAATTGTACAGCAAATTTTGATATAGAGTACAGCAAGAAGAATAAAAGATTACCAACAATAACAAAAAGCAAGCGGAATCTTATTTTCGCCAAAAAAAAGCCAACGAGGATTAGGCGCTGACATTGTTAAAGTGCCTTTTCAACGATCAAAAAATGTGAGTGGCTTGGAAATTATTAGCAACGGAAGAAGGCAGCATGCGCTTCGTAACGGCGCAGACCTTTCAAACAATAACAAAAGCAGCTTAACAGTGTGCTGAAAATATACACACGATGATGTGAAATTTCAGTACATGCGGGGATGGGGAAAAATCATCATTTAGTTTATTAATTACTTTATTGAGCAAATAATAAATATCAATTAAACAATCATATTAAGGGTAAACGTTTGCTATATCAGCACAGCAGCCGTCACGGACATGGGCAGCTTCGCGTCCGAATGTACAGATGAGGGAGTAAATCCGGTAGCACCTTTACTTCCTTCCCAATACAATAAATATGAAGAGTGCTCGAGTGTATATCCGAGTGTATGTGTGTGTGTGTGTGTGTGCAACATTTGGCAGCAAATGCATTTTCCAGATAAAAGTGTTACCAGCATAAATCGGCATCAGCAGCTGGTCAAGTGTCTGTTTTATATCAAAATAATATAAAAACCCACTTGCTCTCTAACACACAGACACGTACATTGTAAAGAGATAGAGATTAATACGGAAAAGTAGCAAAATGAATATGAATTTCCTTCCTTTCCACCACAACAGAAGCCACTGATGCAAATCATGGAAACTTCGACTACCGCTCTCAGCCCACAGCTTCTTCACACATCGTCCGCAAAGCATTTGGCTGTTTTGTACATTCGAGGCAGTAAAAGTGGAATTTAAGTTGGCATGAGGTCCCTCTTTTTTTGGATATCATCGTAAAAACTTAATATTGTACAGTGGTGTGTGTAAGTTTACATACTTGCGCACAAATGTACTATTTGATATGTAATCATATGGAGTACATATATGTATATGCTATATGTATGTAGTAGATATGTTTGCTGTATTCATACACTTTCGCATTACAAATGATGATGACGATGATAACAACAATAAAATTGCTTTTGTTATATCTCTGTTCCGTGTGTCTGGCCCCTCTGGACTAGTTGGCTGGCTGGCTGGCTGTCTGTCCAACTGTCTGTTTGATCTGTTATTCGTCATGAAAAATGTGGTTCATTGTCATGTGGTGCTGGTCCGTTTGTCCGTCCGACGGCAAAAAATAAAGTCTATTGCCAACTTCCCGTTTGTTTTGGTGGTGGTATCTATTGCCCGTTTCCTTTCTATCCAGTTGTGTTTTTCAATTTTATTCTCTGAAGAGTTTTGCACTTGAAAATGCAATATGCGATTACAGGATGTGAATACTACAAAAAAACGAAAGGAACACTTATGCCAGCATATGATCATACAGAACATTTCTATAAATACAATATTATTTGTTGCATGATTTAAGGACAATTTAAAGGGAATAAAATTGTAGATAATTTTCAGAAAATTTAGGAAATATTCATTTGTCGAAAGTCCCCAAGCCGGAAAGGCATCACTTGTTACAATATTTATACTTCGTAATAAATAATAAATACCATGATACACTGTGCAACTAAAGAATGCAAATTTGTGGACATGTTCATTTCGGGGGAGTCACAAGCACAAATCACAAACAGTTGGAGGCGATTGTATACCACTGAAATTCATAAAAATGGGTTTTCCGGTACTATCAGCGTATTTGGTTCACATTTTGCATACTATATATTTGCATAACTACTTCAATATATCCTGAAATGTGGAAATGTGCGATAGTAATACCAGTACAAAAAGTATAAATTCCTTAACAATGTTCTGATTATAATTATCGACCGATAAGTATTTAAAAGTGTTTGAACTGCTTATTAATGACCAACTGTGTTTATATTTATAGGAAAATTCATTACTATTAGAATTTCAATCAGGATATAGGAAAGGACACAGTTCAGTATCGCTAATGGTTACTATGATTGATGAAAAATGGGTAAAATTAGATGATATCTATATCGTGGCTTTAATTAGTTGGGACTTTAGCCGTGCCTTTGAGTCAATATGTCATGAAATACTATTAAATAAGCTATATCAAAATTATAACTTTTCGACGTCATTTCATTCGTTCTTTATATGGCAGAACACAATATGTTCAGTCCCAGGGTGAAAAATCGGATTTACGACGGACATATCGTGGTGTAACGCTGGGCTCTGTATTAGGGCCCCACATTGTTTTCTGTTTACATCAATGACATTTTTGGACATATACATTCTCTTAAAGCTCATTTATATGCTGATGATTTGCAACTCCTGGCTTATGAGAATAAAGATTTTTTTGATAACTTCCAAAATCGTGTAAATAATGAGTCAAAAAATATAAGTTGCTGACATGAAAGTAAACCTGTCTGAATCAAAAGTATTAACTTTTAACTTAATCCCTGTTCCCAGAACTGTTCCATTTATGTTAAATGGTTGATAATGTTAGCACCATAAAAATACTGATATTCTCAAATTTAAAAGCCATGTCAGGCAGGTAGCTTTTAAAATTACATTCTTGCTACGCAAGTTATATAACATAAATGTGTCTCTTCCGCTGAAAATACGAAAACATATCGCAAAGGCGATGTTGTTGATGCCACACGTTATTTATGGGTTAGAAGTTTATTGTGGAACAGAGCGATTAAAAATATGATTTAACCGTATAATTCGTTTTGTGTACAAATTAAAACATTATGATCATGTAACACCATATACTGTTGAATTTTTGGGATGTACATTTGAAAACTTTATCGACCTTAGAACTATTTTGTTTTTCTACAAAAGTATGAAATTTGGCACTCACAAATACATAGTTTCCCAATTTGTATTTGGAAGATCTTCAAGAACCAATATTTTACAACTTCCACTGGCAAGAACGCTAATAATGCAGTAGTCTTTTCGATTTCGTACTATACGATTGTGGAGTTCAATAATTCCATATGAATACAGAAGATTCTCACTATCACGCTTTGAATTTAAGAAGCTTTTAATATCTTGCTTGTAGAATTATTATACTTCACTATAAATTGTTGATGCTATATATTTTATATCCTATCTCAATTCATATTCGTTGTTATTGCTGTAATTACTATTATTATAACAATCATTATTAAAACTTTTTAAGAACTGAATTGTAAAACTGCGAGAATGTGTCGCAGTTGGTCTACGCAGTTGGTCTACGTAATCAATTTGGCCATATGCGGCTTTGGACTGCGACATGGAAATACAATAAATAAAAAAAAAAATAAGAATAAAAAAATGGGAAAAATGCTTACATTTTCCATGAATTTCTGGAAATCATCATCATCTTTAATTTAGAACGCCAAATTTCGCAGAAAATCATATGAATGTTACAAAATTTAATTGTTAACTAAATTTAATTGAAAACTAAAGAGCAATATTTTCAAATATTTTCAATATATTTACAATATATTTCAAAAACATTGCACTTTAGTCCTAAACATGAGGGCATAATAAATTTGTAATATCTAAAAGGTGAATTAATAATTTCTAAGCGAAGGACTCAAAAAGTTACAACTTTGCTTCTTTCATTGGGTTTTAATTGAGAGTATTTTTGCAAAAGAACCTATAATTTTATCACGGCCCCTGTTGCCACGCCCCACACTTTTACACCGACGTAAAAGTAGATTAGGCAAATACGAGGTGTGATAAAAAAATAACCGTTTTTTTTTGAAATTTACACATGTCAGTTATATATGTTGACAATACCAGCCATTTTGGATTGTCAGTTTGTTTTTGACAGACAAAAAGGTTAGTCGTGATCAAATGGATCAAAGAAACTGTACTAAGTTTTGTGTAAAAAATGAAATTAAATGTGCAAGGACATCTGAAATGTTGACTGTGGCGTTTGGCGAGTCTACTGTGAGCAGAACACAAGTTCAATTCTGGTATAACCGGTTTAAGGAAGGCCGAGAAGATGTCAATGACGATGCTCCTCCTGGACCGAAAAAAGCACGTCATGTTCCGTCAAATGTGAAGGTTTTGCTCACTGTTTTCTTCGATTGCAATGGCGTGGTGCATCAGGAATTCTTGCCACAAGGTCGTACGATCAATAAGGAATACTACCTTCAAGTTATGCGCCGTTTGCTCGAAACGTCGGAAATGCACAGAATTGCGGAAAAACCAATCATGATAACGCACCAGGTCACACATCGATGCTTGTGCGTGAGTTTTTGGCCAAAAACAAAACCGCAATCATGCCTCAACCACCGTATTCACCAGACTTGGTCTCCGCTGACTTTTTCCTCTTCCCAAAACTGAAGACACCGATGAAAGGAAAGCGTTTTGATAGTTTTTGAGGAGATAAAAGAAAAATAGAAACAGGAGCTGTTGGCGATACCAAAAAGCGTGTTTTAGAAGTGTTTCGATTATTGGAAGAAACGCTGGCACAGGTGTTTTATATTTGAAGGGGGACTACTTTAGAGGAAATAAAATAGAAATTGATGAATAAATACTTTTTGGAAAAATTTGAAAAAGCGGTTATTTTTTTATTACACACCGTATATGCATAAGTCAGTTTACATTTATGTTCTGTTCTGGTTCAAAATAATACAAATAAACTTAAAAACTTAAACTTAACTTTAAAACTTCCCACCGAATTGACCAATAATAAACGCTTCAAACAAAGGTAGGATCAAAATTATTTTCCACATCACACAAATTGAGAAGAAAAAAAACTAATATAGTAAAATGCAACTTGGATTTAGCTAAGCTGCAATGCCTAATAATCTATTCAGCAGCAAATTGTATCTAAAGTAGCCCTGAAATCGCCTACAAATTACGTTGAGACATCTGACTGAAATTCGGTATCTACATGTTTCTTATTTAAAACTGATATAGGAGGAGGATATACACATATTGTTTGCTTATATGCCGTCTTCCTTCATGCCTACCGATTGATTTATACCATTATCCCTGAATTAATCGAGCAAGAATTTGGTGTTATCCTATTCTACCAAAACTGAATTTTAATCATGCATATCTATGCGACGTCATCTAAAATTTCCCAATGAATGTTAGTATTTCTCATATTTTAAACTTCTGAATTTGTTGTTGTGCTTTTTCCAATGGTTATCAACCACCAGCATACGGCGGTTGTTTAACTTTTGTCTAAATAATAAAAATTGATGAATAGTATTGTCACTCGTTGACCGAAACATTGGCCTAAACAAAAACAGCAAAAAAGACTACAACAACTGCAACATTTTTATCACAATGTTGTTTATATCACACATGCAAGTATTTGCCATGTCAGGGGAGTCAGTCAGCGGTCATTTCATTTGATTTATGTCATTGAGTTGTAACTCTCTCCTTCCCAGCCAATACAATTCGCCCGAAATAGATATGATTTTTATGCCGTGATTACTTTAAAACTTAATTGATGATGTAACAGAAAGAACGGGAGCGGGAGCAACATAATAATCTCCATTTCAAGTATAAATGCGAAAACATTACCATAATAACATTTTTACAGAACATAACTGCAAACGTATTTTATGTGGAGCATGACGAATATCAAAACAATTGACATTTGCGTCGGTCGTTTGTCAATTCATTCAACAATTCTGACGGGACAAATAAAACATCAGTTTACGCATTACAAAGGATTTACCATGCCATTAATGACATTCTTCCTTCGACAACAGTTGTCAGACAACGCGGAACCATCACGAGATTTATATTCCAACTACCCTTCGATCTACACCTCCTTCTTCGCTCAATTTCCTCTGATTGAAGCACAAGTAAATGGATTGTATAGAAAGAAAGGACCAGCCTTAAAGATTTCATTTACTCTACATGACTTACACACAAACACACCCACATACACGTTCTGTTGAATGGGTAAAAACTGCAAAAAATTAGGTGGGTGTGGATGGGCGGTTACACCGGCTGCCATATGGCGAGTAGACGACGCTTCCAGGTCGCACTTTGTTGTTGCTGTTGCCCTCGTTTCGCAAACATTAAAAATGGGTGCCACATTGATGTGTCATTCGCATTAAAATAGTAGTTGCGAAGGACATCGTTTGCTCGTAATACCCTTCACTCTGTAGCCACCTAAACCGCCATACCTTAGTTATCCATTCCAAGAGCCGTCGTTGGTTGGTTTTGAAGCCATAACGGAAGTTATTAACTCTTGAAAATGGCCATTTTTATTTACACGAAATGCCAATATTATTTCCGCTAACAATCCTTTAATGACTTCTGATGGTTTGCTTTTTTCATTAAACTAAAGAACAACATGAAATCGCTCGTTTTTTACATTTCATATAGATTTCAACCAAGAATGAAGACACTTATTTATACACTAACATACATACGTATATTATAGCTTTAAAGTGGAAATTGCTGGAAGGTTGGTATGATTTCTGCCAAGAATTGCGGGTTGGAAAAGAAACATAAAGCAAATTAATGAAATCGTAAACATGAAATCATGACATAAACGAAAAAAAGTTTAAAACCCAATTTCAATCTGCACGATTGTCAATTTTTCACTTTTTAGCTTTTTCAAAATTTATGTTTGAAACTTGTTTCCTGAAAATGCGAACATTTCTTTGATTATCTCTTCAAAAGTTATTTTAAGATTCTCTAGTTTTGGTAGGGTGGACCTGTGTTTTTACCGTTTGCTCCTACATTTAGCAATATTTACTTTAAACATTATTATTTATCCGGAGTTTTCAGGTTCTTCAACAGAATAATCAGCCGAATTCCGTAACAAGTCCATCTTTAGATCCATTCGTGACCTAATTGTTGATATTATTACACCATAATTCGTTGTTTATATACAACAGGGAAGATCGATGTTGACAGTCTATAGTGGTCTCATTGCTTAGGCGGCATCTGTCAAATATGCTGCCAAGTTAAACAATTGCCTAGAACGTGCAAATGTTAAAACTTTGTTAGCCAAGTGAGTGTTCATTAGTGTAAATGTTGAGCGCCGATGCGCCCAGCCCTGACACGGTGGGCGTCTAAACTTGACTCTCAAACGTTTGGTGGCCGAATTCATGACGAACGGTTCGGTAAATAATCACCCAATATCCGTACGTCAAGGGGCCAAATCGACCGAGAAAGTTGCAACTGACCGAGAAAGTCTATAGCTACGCAGCTCCAAAACGGTGAGTTTGGTCGGTAGCGTGGGGATCAGGAAGCCCCGGGACTGAGTTCCTGCCTGATCATTTGGCGTAAGACCCCTATTGGGAGCATCCCGCGGATTGTGGTTGATACCAAAATCACTGGTATAGACTTTGTGCTCGAATGTGGAGTTGCATTGCAATCGGGTGCTACAGACATAGAGTAACAGAAGTGGTAAGATCGAATCCGCCAATGGGGATTATGTTCCATACTAGCATAATCAATTTGGTATCTCCTGGCTGGAAGAAAGGGCTGACAATTGCGGTAGTACCCAAATTGTCAGCCCCTTTTCCTAGGTGGTTCAAGTTTTACTTGGCTATCCCAGAGAGGCGTTGGCAATCGTATTGTAATATACCCAGTCTGTCGCACACCGTGGGTAAGGCCTTCACGGCGAGACTCACGTAAAACCCTCGTAGACTTCTGTCGCAGTCTTTAGCTTGCTAAACTCTGCATCGTACAAGGTCGTACTGATCCAGAAGCTTAAAATGAATGATCATAAAGAAACCCGTTTGTTTGCTGAACTTAGGCAGCGGAGAGTTTGGAAGAGCACCAAAAATTTCCTTTTGCCCAATTCGAATTAATGGGCGAATGCTACAAAGGGCATTGTGCATGTACGAAATGACATGAATAAAGATTCTATGGGATTTTCTGAAGTCGCAGGTTTCTGTCAATAGGCCGCAGACGACCGACGCCCTCAAAGTTAACATAACCCACGCCATTGCTCAATTTCAGCAGTATCTATGCGGGTCTATTGTATCTTTCGTATCCACGGCGAAGGGTATTATGTTCCATACCTAATACCTCACACACAGTTGGCTTTGTTTATGGACCGCAGCTTCCATTCATCGAATTCTCCATTACGCCTACAATGAGCAATAGTTTACAGATTTCGGCTTTGCATTTTATATTTTCCGTTTGAATTCGCCTTCCACGTGATCAGGTTAGGATCGAAATCCTAACATTTTTAATCAGATATCAAACTAATCGGTTTGTTTTATACCACGCCCCATTATAACTCCAATCTGAATTTTGGGCAAATTCTAATTTTGACCTTTGAGCGAATATTCTTTGGTAATGTCACGTTAACTATCTTTTTAATGGTAGCTAAAGCAACCATTAAAAAGCAACCATTTATCTAAATAACGGATTCGTTCCAGGTACGGTAACATCAGTTACAGCAACTCAATTTCAATATCAGCTTAGCGGTCGTTGGCAGCCCGAACACTTGGTCCGAATGCAGTCATCTCAAACGAAATTGTTATGAAAATACGGGAGAAAAGAAAGAAATGGAAGTGTTTACGACCAATCGAGATAAAGACCATGATTTAAGCATATGCAAGTGGAATGTGCGGCATAGGCCGATATGCGATTGTCAAATATTTTTGAGAAGGATGCAATTGACGCAAATACTGCGGCATCTACTTAACGAGCACGAATAAGCTTACACAATAAACTCGATTGGCGACATATAAGAGGCGACAACATTTCATAGACTCCTGAAACCTGGTGTGACGATTTGGAGAAGAATTGCCAAAAGTCGAAGTGATGGTAATCCTTTCACATGTGTGGTGCATAGTGAAAAAAATTCTATTCAACTTATAATATCCTATAATAGTCCATACAGTCAATCGGTTTTTGCCTTAATAACGATGGAAAATATTGAAAATTTGTAACCCAAATGAGTGCTGTGTGCAGTGGTTCATTTATTGGAAAGAAATTTTCAGTCCACTATTCGTGCTGTACGCAAAGTTTATGCGACTGGCTTTCCCAGTGGACAACACTCGCAGTCCCCATCGTCATACAATGCATACCGACCAAAATGTGGCTGTAATGACCAAATGACGAAAGCGTGCAGCTCAATCTGGGAATATCAATTCGGCATTTATTTCAACAAGCCAATATTTCAAACGCTGGTAAGACAAGAAGTTTGCACGAAGATCTGGGGTTATTTGGTTATAACTTCATTATCGCTTTGTAGCGGGCCGAAACATTATTTTTTTTTTATTGTCTTAGGAAACTGGGTTCACAGCATTCGTAATTGCAAAGCCATTTCAATGAAATCGGGCTGCATAAATAATACGTGTTGTTTCTAATGAAGCCTTAATATACCAGAAAGAAATTGAATTTTATTCATTTTATTTCCTTTTGAAAAATATCTGCATTTGGACCGCTTTTCAGCCCAAAAAATTTCAAAAGTAAAGTATGAATTTATAATCAAACATTTAAGGATGTGATTCCGGCTTTTTTGCATTAGTACCCCAGCTTCCGGAACACATGCTTTTAATTTGATTAGTCTTTACAATTTCTAAATTTACAAAATGAGTGTATTTTTTTAAGGCAAGGTTTTAATTTCAATATTTTGCATTCCAATCAACACAGATTATTCCATAATTATCCTTAAGCTCGAACAAGTCTAGCCAGGCATTAACAACAAATTTGCAAATTAAATGCACCACTACCAGATTCACAGATATAAAATCACATTTGGGAGATAAACATGAAAGCGATGACACTCACGTATGCGATAGAAGGATTCTCTTGTTTGCTGCAAATTACAAATTGTTGCACATTCATATTCAAAATAAGCGTACAAATCCATATTCCATATTCCCTCCTCTACTCACAACAAAGCTTGTTTTCGAGTCCTCATAAAACCAAATATGTAAAAACCAACAACTGCTCTTAACTTGAGCTGACAATAAATCAAGTTACCATAAAACTGGGTAACAGAACTGCTGCACTCCAAATATTGCACTCACTCGTACATGTGTACACGTTTATGAATTATGGCAACATAGTTTTGCAACCCCATACATCCCAGCACATCTTCATCCCGTAAATAAATGCTTAAACCACACTCCTCTGGCTATATCCTGACATGGATCCCAAAGGATGTGGGTGCTGCATCCTGTATGAATGTTGGAAAATTTGTTACGAAGTGAAAAAATCGCTATGCTGCTTAATGCAATTTTCACCTGAGTGCGTACAACAGTATGGAGTGTATTGTACTCCACGTATTGTATGCCACTCTTGCAACAAAACCTCCTTACATGAAGCATATTCAAGCTTGCAACATGTTACAACATGCGCTTGATTATTGTACACGCGCACATCAACTCTGACATTACTTGAAATATCATTGAACTTTATGGGTAAAGTCGTACAGTGGCTGGATATGGTAGAAGATTTGAAAGTTTTTTTGTTGATTGAGTTAAAAAATAAACCCAATATGGATGTCATCTTACTTAGGTGAGCTATTTTCAAGAAACTTTTTATAGTTTTTCTAGCAAATAACATAATTGAATTGTTCTCTATCTTGTGCACTTTATGTCTAAAACAAAAACGCATTTTTCATATATATAGAAATGATTGCAAATACAGAAATTTTAGTCAGGTGTGCTGGCTTGCAGATGCATTCGGTTAATGTAATTTTGCATTGGTGAATAGAATGCGGTATGCGGAAAGGGCCGTACTAACTTACTAAATTTTTATCAAAATAAACTCGGAATTTAAATATAATAAAAGAAACTAAATTGTAAATTTCTGAAATCTTCCGACCAGACCACTGTTTATTGCCAAATCGGCCTATTTATTCGTGTGGCACCATAAGGAGTGCGACCATGCAGTCCATATTCATTTGCAATACTAAGCTTGCTAAATGCTGCATGCTTGCTAAGTTATATTGTGGAATTGAATGCAAGGTATTAACTTAGGAATGGATGTTTGGTTCAGTTATATAATTTGTTGTCCGGTTAATTTTTTCAAATTTTATCAAGCACTGCTTTCAATTCAGTACAATGTTTTGAAAGATATCAAGCTAAGAGTATAGAGATGAAATCGGTCATTTGTATCGAAGGTACCAGAAAAGACCTGACGACTTGGTCGATTATTCTCAAGTTTTATCCAGCCTTGCCAATCAATGCAGTGGATGAAAATCTAGGGTGCTGTAGTCTAATAATACAAAATTACAAAGGTAATTTCGTCAATCGACCAAAAAGTGTTTGCCAACGCCTTTCATTTTTATTCTCAGAACTTAGTTGATCAAACGCTAGACGTTTGAAATATTTGAATTCAGTACAATGCCTTGAAGGACATGAAACTAAGAATATACTCATATATGGTCAATCAATCATTTTCATGGGAAGTACTAGAGAAAATATGGTTACTTGGACGGTTATCTCACATTTTACCCAGCATTAACGATCAATTCACTAGTTTAAAATCTAGGATACTGTAGCCTATTAATTAGGAATTACAGAGGAAGGATGGAATTTAGGAACATCGACCAAAATGAATGGGGAAAATCGGAAGAGGTATGACAATGCCGATCATTTTTATTTTCAGAACTTAGTTTAGTATTTAGCGTAACTTGAAAGGTATAAAGTCAACTACATATATACGTATACGGCTAAATCGATCATTTGTACGAGAGCTGTCAGAGGGGGCGTGCCTGATTTTTCAGTTTTTTTTTTCAAATTTTATTGACCATTACCGGAGAATACAGTAGACAAATATTTTGGTTATAAGAAATTAGGAGTTAAAGGGGAAAACTGAATTTCTTAAAATCTGTCAATTTGTATAAGAGGGGCCGTGCCAATATGGACCATTTAGTGCAAAGTTTAAACAGGTTTCATAAAGATTTACCTACAGGCAAAGTACAGCTACCAAAAGAAAGTGTTAAAAAGAGCTTAACATTAGCTAGCATAGTAACATTGTTCTAGAGTGTAAAATAATATAATAACAAATTCCCTTGCATCCCGTTAGTGGAATGTGGGAGAGCGAGAGTATGTGCACTGCGCCTAAATGTACCTCTTTGATTGCTATCGCTGGCTAATATCAATACGCTCTCTCCATACTACTGTTAGTTCTGTTTTGGCAACCGTCGAGTACGTAGTACGGTGTTTGCAATTGTCGTAATGTTTATTTAATTAATTATTATAGTAATTCGAACTAAGAACTAGATCTCAGTGTAAATGAGAAAGAAGTGATAATTAAATTAGATTCGGGAAATTAATAAAAATATACTGCGCGAAAGCAAAGAAATTAACAAAATGCAGCTGTGTCAAAATTGCTTTATTACTTCTTGTGTTTCTTCTATTTGTTTTGCGTTCTGACTAACTCGAAAATGAGAGAGATCAAAGATGAGAGATCTCTTTAAGTATGTTTATACATACATACATAATACATAATTATAAGTTTGAGTGCAATTACAAACAGTTCGATATTTGCATAGTTATGCGTGACGGGGAAAAAATTAAATGAAGTCCGCTGATTAACTATTGCAGTTCTGCCGGCAGAGCTGCTGTTGACATACATATGTGTGCATAACTTCATTGTTTTTGTGTTCCCCCTCTCGGAGCAAATAAAAATATTACTCTTAATTTAGTGGTCATCTTAACCGGTTTCGATTTCGTGTGCAAATTTTAAAAATTCAGTGAGAAAGTGAGAGCGTACAAATAAGACAAAGTTGCTGACATTGATTAGACAAAATAATGGAAATGAGATAATGAAGTTTTCTGCACATTAATTGATGTGATCAATTGTTGTGAAATACTTGTGTTAAGCACAACTCAATTGTGGAATTTGATTCGATTGTATGAAGACTAACAGGAAGGAACGAAATATTGCATTTAACCAAACCGAAGTCCGCTCATTACGTTTTAAAGGTAAGAGAGATTGGGTTATTTAGCTACATGTCTACTATTGTTCAGTGTAACCAGTTTAGCATATTTTATATATTTTGACATATTTTCTTTCGGCACTGCTGTTCTTCAAACTAATTTGTATTGTATTGAAAACAGCCACTGTGAAATTTAGAAAATTGTTCATTTCTCTCTGTAATTTTTTCCATAATTTTTAATTTAAAAATTTAAGTTTTTTTAGTATTTCAGCTCATTTCGGTATACAAATTTCGATTAATTTCATGCGAGGCCTTATTTCTGTTTCAAACGTATATATGGAATTTTTGAACATTTTCGTTATCGAAAAAGAACAGGTCAAAAAACAAAGTTTTATAAATATAGTTGTTACATTTGTAAATTAAAAAAATTGGTTTTAAATAGTTTTTGCTGTTTCGAAGAATCAAAAACTGTTGTTTAAAGTTAAAATATATTATATCAAAATGTACGTAAATTTAGCGAGGCTTTGCATATCCACAGTCTTAGGGGAGATATATTAAATTTACCATTTTCAATAAATTCGTTTGCTTCACGCAAACGACGGATAACGCTCAAATACTAAACCTTGTTCACAGTTTGTCCTGGCGGAAGAAACTCATAATGAAAGCACAGTATTACGATAATCAAAGGAAGGAATTGGCGTAACACAATTGATCGACTGTTTCCGAATAATAAGCAGAGGTGAAAGCCTCATTTCGCTTGCATCGGCAGAGGTTGATGGTCGTCATGGGCGCTGCTCATCTTTAACTCATTCTTTCCCTTCATTGAACTGTTTATGCCACTTGTAAATATTGCTTTCCGACTAAATCACTTCATCGAAGGCTTTCCACTTTGTAAACAAAATTCAATTTATCTCTTTGCTCAGCAAAATTACATATTGGTGAAATCGCCAAAACCACTTTCCACGATGGCTGTCGCAATACCACCACTTTAGAAAACAAAATATTTCTGAGATTCGATATACCCGTGTATTTAAAATTAAAAGGGCTTCTTAATTTGTTTAACACAGTAACACTGTGGTATTTCAAAATATAGAAAAAATACTGAACAATAACTGTTTTTAGTGGGAAAATTATATTAAAAGGCGCTCATTCATCTTATTGTACAATATTAGCTACTTGCTTTCCAAATGGATGGAAAAGAAAACTTTCTGAGGATTTTTTTTCGAAATATAATAACTATATTCTGTGTAAGAACGATCTTTTTCTCCTACGCACACTTTTATTGAAGTAACCCGAATGGTCAACTTTACATCTGTGCTTTGCATTAAAGAAGTCCATCTTCAATACGTCATTTCTAGAAAACACGCCATAATAACATTGTACAAAGTTGTTCTATCTTTTTCAAAGTAAATTTTCTAAAAGATCCATTCATCTTGGAGTGAAGGATATGTTCGGAAATGTATGTCTTTTTATATTACATTTTACGAGGTTGTTAATGCCTTCGAAGACTATTTCCCCTCAAATTTTGTTTATTGATTGTCAGAAAATGGCTATAAGTGCAAATGTATCTGATATTTCAATCCTCATAAAGCTGGCCATAATTGGCAATTACCATATCTTTTGTTACTATGTTGGTAATCACCTTCCATTAATTTTATATTCTGTTTATTTACAACTTAAGTTATCCATCTTTATGCATAATTTGTGTCTTTAGACAGAAAAATTAAAAAAAAAATTTAACCCATTCTAAGTTTTCAATAACAACCCGTCATCGTTCGCATACCGACTTACAGTTGGTTCAAAATATCAAATCTTTATAATCCAGTTTGTGTTTTTATAAAAAAATTGCAACAACTTATTTATTGTATAAAACATTAAAAACATATAAAACATAAAAATGGTAGTGAAAATCTACATTTTTTGTAAATGATAAATTGATAAATAAATAAATAAAATTGCACAAATTAATTGCAATTTGGAGTTTCGGAATATATATTCCAATACTCTGATCTGTTTCCTCTAATTTGCATTTTATTAGTAGCATATCTTACTTATATATGTATTGATTAATTAACCCTATAATCAAAGCATTCCAAGCAACCAATTGAACCGTATTATTTTCAAGTCATGCTCTTATCCACCCACTGTGTACCACTCCATTCGCTCGCTTTGCGATACACCGTTCAGAAAACAATCAAATATACTTCATGAAATATTAAGAGCATAATTCTATTAACTTAAACAGGAAGATTGTTGTCTTCCCAAAAAAGAAAGGTAATAAACAAAGACTCTGTTCTCAATTTTCGCATTGCTGCTGTCATAACATTAGCTTCTTGTCTCTATTTAAAATTGCAGGGCATAATTTAATTCCTTAAATGTGTTTCTGAGAAATTTTGTTTAACACGCCCAGCGTTCAATGCCGTTACTCAGATATGGGAATATTTTACGCTTTCCATTAAGTTTATGTTTTCTCTGCTCGGTACATCCTTCCGTTTGAAATTCTTTTATAGTTGCTGTTATTTTTTACTTCGAATAGAAAAAAAGCGGTTCTGTAAGTAAAACGCAGGCCGCCAGACAGACGGACCGACAGACAGATTGTACTGAACTCTGTTCACTGTAATAACTTTGTTGCATCATTAATGAGTTTCACACGTTGCACTTGAATGGCGAACAACGACGCTGCTAATATCTCAGGGAAAAAAATCACGAATTGGATTGATAGTCGTATGAAATGAAAGCACTGCATTTTGTCAGATATATGATGTGGATATGACCATCTAAGGTGAGTACTGGAGTAGTGCGATGGAGGTCTTTCTATGATTTACACTATTTGCATGATTTACAGGAAAACACATCATCATCATGCGCCAGTTATACCCCTGATAGTGGTGTCTAGATGCTAGTACGATGTGTTGATATGTAATTTACCTATGATTGTGAACAAGCATGTGTTTGTACTGAAAAGGTGAACATAAATTTTACTATTACTTTGCACTTCATGATAAATTTCCAAAGTAAAAGAAGAAAGTATTCAAAGTATTTGTTTAAAATTTAAATACAGTAATGATTTCACACTCTCTGGAGTCGTTAATACTTTGATTTTAAAGGCAGGCGCATAGAAAGCAATTCAAGTCGTGAGGAAACTACAAATGATGGTGACTTGAATGTATCGAAACGGCATACATTTATTCTACCAACTACTGGATATGATGTATGACTTATTGCAAATGCAAATATTTTAAAGCAAGTTGAGTTTTCGCAATGGATGCCAATTTGTTTATTTTTTATATTAGATCATTGCAAATTTGGCATGTTATAGACTTAATTGTGATTATCATGTGCCATATTCCCTGAACAATTTAACTTTATATGACCCTATATTTTTATCAGCTAATAGGCGAAGATTAGCACTGGCAGCGATTATCAAAAACATCAGAAAATGTCAGTTTGACAATTTGACCAAATTGCACTCAATTTATATGGGATTGTTGAAATAGGTTATATGTTTTTTTTTTACCATTTTCCTCGAAATTTTGTTTATGAAGGTAATAAACCAGGTATGTTTTATCAAGCGCTGAATGGATGCTGATGTTGTACAAATAAATTTTATTGCTCAATTGCACAACAATCTTGACATTTCACCGGCGATACTTGCAAAGCATTTAGGCGAGTGAGTCAATTATTTTAAACAATAACTGCACCAGAATCTGTCATATAAATTACATGTAAGCCGAGGCACAGCTCAACGTTACTTTTCCGGGGTGATTTGAAAATAAATTTTGAACAATTCAGGTATGCTTATGTAAATACTACTAACAGTTTTTGTAAGCTGGCTGTAGTTTTCGGAATATTTTAAGGCATATTTTGAAAGATAACCTGTTTTCGCATTCGAAAGGAATGTGTTTGGTGTCAGAACAAATGTATTGTTTATATATTGTAAGTCCACGGTTGCCAAAACTTCAGCCGAATCGGATCTCACGGACGGTGTAGGTGCGAGAGCGATATCTTTTCATTTTCTCTCCGTGCATAAAATACTCGTATGGACGTTATTTTTCTTTGAATAAAACAATTGTAGTCAAATATGTTGCTAGATAAAGCTGTGTCACTAAGAATTGTGTGGACTAGATAATTTTCTCTCGCAATTTTAAATTTTCTCATCATTTTTGTAGAAATTTGCAATAACCACTCCCAAAACTAGGGCGTTCGCTTGCAATCTATTAATTATCTATTTTTCAAAATATGGACTTAGACCTTGTATGAGCAAATTTTGTCCCATCTGTAACAGCTGTGGGACATAGTGCCATAGTATCGACTAATACCCAAATAAGTTAGCAAGCCAAAAACGCCCTATTCGCGAAAGTCGTACGAGTATATTGATCTTGTCCGTTTTCCTAGCAATTTTTTTTTAAGCATTTTTCAATAACCATGCCCACATTGAACGTTTTTCCAGTAAAAATTAGTTTTTTGAGTATTTTTCAATAATCATGTCCACATATGCGAGTGGTGTCTTGGAAAAGTGTATGGTTAGAAATGCATTTTTCCCATATCTATTAACTATGGCTGTGATACTCAAATACTTGCCTTTCCCAGAAAACAGGTTTTCAAGATCTTCGAAAAATACTTTTTCCAGAAATCCAATTTCTATCAATTAGAAACCCGAGAAACCCGATTTTTTCGAGTTCTTTTTTTGTGAATAAGAGAAAAAACACTCGCATTTTTTAAGAAAATGAAAAACTTTTAATTACCACATTTTACTTTTACTGACAATTTTTACTAATGCACATATCTACATTATATAATGTGGGAAAAAGATTTTTTGAAATGTTTTACTCTTCAATCTTCGCCCAAACCTAAATCCGTCTAGAAACTATCACAGGAAGCTAGAGAAAATAACCTGCCACAATTTCATCACAATCCGATGGCTGATATAAGGTGCGTTTCATATTTATAAGACCACCCATAAAATTGCTTTATTTATCAAAATACTTGTTTGGACAAAACAATCATGCACAGAAAGCTTGGGACTTGTGCAGATAACGATACTTTTGTTTTTGCGATAATTCTGTTCTTAGCATGTTTCACAATTATAGTGTAGTAAATTTTACATCTTCTTCACAAAAATAATAATGGTCTTTATTGCTTGCAACTTTAAAAACTCACTGATTAATCTTGGCACTATAATTATGAAACACGTCAAAAACGGGATTATCGCAAAAACGAAAGTATCGTTATCTGCACAAGTACCAAAGTTTGTGTACATGGTTGTGAGTATCACAACAACCAAAAATGTACCGTTGCACAAATAGAGCAAATTTATGGGTGGCATTATAAATATGAAACGCACATTATAAGCCCTTACGTAAACGGTATATATATTTGTATGTATCAGGCATGTTTGGTATTACCAAATTATTACAGACAATTTTCATAATAGCGAAACTGACAGCGCTAAAAGAAGAACAAAAATAGCATATAAATATAGATAGTTGTATATATTTCCCAAGGGACGCAAGACCATACGTGCAATAAACTCGTCGTGTAAGTTTAGATATCTATAAGAAACATACTACAATAACACACACAAATGGAATACACTGTAGTGTATTCCTTACATTATAAAGCTTTGTAGTGAACTCTCGTTCATATCATATTGCCTAATGAAGTTTTATGATAATAATATAGATAGTCAAATGCTATAAATTTTGAATTATTCCATTATTCCGCTATTAGTTTTCTTCATTAAATAATTTTATAAGTTATTACTTTAAAAAATTCAAATTTATCAAATTTTTGGAGTTATACAGATCTAAGTGTCGACATTTTCGGCAAGAGAACGGTTCTGGGTTAATGTCGCTAATCGATCAAATTCAAACTCAATCAAATATGATGTTCGAAAGCTGTGCAAAATCTAAAAATTTTCGAAAAACAATTTAGCAAATAACTTTTTTGTGGTAATACCAACAACAACTACTTATGAAGAATAGCCTAAGCATCAAATTTATCTATATTTTTTTTCTTATGATCTGCTAAAGCAATATTTGTTAAAAATAGTCAAGTTTATTATGCTAAATGTGTCAGTATCACATTCCAATTATTTTCATAAATGTTAAGCTTTAATTTGTTCTACATTAAGCCATTTTTGAATCACTTTTGTGATCTTCTCAAAACCGGCTGACCGAACAAAAAATCAGTTAAAACGTTAAATCGAAAATGTCGATTTTGAATAAACTGACCTACAGTTTTGGTCAAAAAACCGGCTTGCGGTATTCGGTGTTTGAACATTATAACTAAGACCAATATCGCTTTTATTTATATAAAATTTTCAGAATATAAAATTATTGAAAAACTCTGCAAATGCGATAATGTGATTTAGTTTTTTTCATAATTGGTCGATTCTGCCCAATTGCAGATTTGACCTGCACATTCCTATTGTAATGTACTAATTTAACAAAAACCACTAATATTAAATGCACTACAATATATTTACTGACCATGAAAATGTCTTATATTGGGCATAAATGAATTTGGTTTCATTTGGTTACAGCTTTAATGTGAGACTGTAATAAGTGCGTCGTTCCTTTCATCCCATGTTTATTATATATGGAGAATACACAGACTGCGAACAAGTGCAACAATCGCAACAACCTCGAAAGAATTGTCTTGAAGTATAATTCAGTAAACGAAAGTAAATGACTACGACAAGTTAGTCAAGTGTTTTGCTGCAGATTTAAGTCATTGAGCATAGTATATGCAGATTTAAGTTATTGCAGAATAGTGTAGAAGTACATATAATAAAATTCTGTAAAGAATATAGTTTTTTTAACTGCGCGTTGTCTTTTATTATGCTTCGAAATACAGAGTGACTGATGAATGTTATTACATTAAGAAACCCAAAATACTTTTGTTTAATTTCATGTAATAATTGAATTGAAACGACTTTCGCCTTCGGTGGGGCATGTACAATATCGTTATTCATTACAAGCAATAGCACTGTTGGGTTGGAATTCTATTTCGGTAATTTATTAACTGCGATGTATAAATACCTATATATGCCTGGGAGGGCTTGTACACAGCATAGCATACTGACGCCCGCCAAAAAATGAGCGCGCTGTCATTAGCCGTTTGGTTGCTACAGCCGCGTGAAGTTAGTAATACTTCGAGCGCCTACTGCAGTACATTTTATTTCGAATTTACTGCACAACTTTCTTTTATTCCTGAGAATACCTCCCAATAACTTGCCGCAAAATTAAAAAAAAAAAATTTGAACTTTTTTTGCGATATGTTTTAATAAATTGAGATGTTAGTTAATAATAAATATCACTAATATTACTTAACGATGAAAATATTTTTATATAATATCGTTATTCGCCAGAAAAAATTAAGATTAAAAATGTATAAATTTAGTAAAATTAAAAGAAGAATTCCGCCATATGTTTTTTCCATATTTTTTTTCGCATATTGCCTTATATGTTATAGTAAATTAATGTGCAACAATCAACAACTAACAACGAAAAGAATTGGAACTGATTTCCGCTCTTTATTAAAATGTTAAACATTTTGCTAGCATATGCCATATGCATATGGTAGTTGTCACGTTTTAAATCATCCAACTTCAATTTCCAGTCTGCAATAATTACACATGAAAAACTCAGACTCAGCAAGGCCAGGAGACCGTGGAAATGTTGCATAGCCCTGGAAAGAAAACGATTTTTCAATATCTTTAACATCTTGGTAGCAACATTCATTTGCTTGGTTTTCTGTGTGAGATTTCAGTCTTCTTGTTCACCCTGCTCGGCCTTTTCGTGCTTTTAATAGACATTCGGATGGACGCATTTGCTTCTTTCGAAATAGATTTTTGCGACGATCATATATATTAATTCTATGAAATGTTACATAGTCATTTCTAGTTGTTATAAATGAAGAGACAGACTTAGTTTACTCCCAATCTTGCTGTATGGGTATAATTGAGTCTATAATACATTTAAAATTAGTTCAGAGCCAAATCTTTACGAATTTTTTAAACAATAAAAAAAATGTTTGCTGGATGAAACCTGCACTTTCGGATCGACGTCTCTGTTTTCCTTTGATATATATATCAGCGCGATAAAAATTCGCCTTGGAGCTGCTTGTGGCTATTCGGCCTTGGCTTTAACTACTCTTTCGAACCATGATTGTAGATTTTATCCCAGTTTTCAGTAGTAGCCCTTCTTGTAATGGGCGTGGTGTTTACAGGATGGCGGTGATGTTGGCTTTATATTAGCTAAGTGAAGGTTCGGATCCAGATGTATATCCTTAAATCGTAGTAATTATACAGGAGTCAACATTTGGGGATTTACCTTTTTCTTTCCCTTTATGATATCGTAGTCAATATATAAATATTGTCGGTCAACAAGTTCAACCAATGAGTGTTTCTTCGCCCACGCTAGCGTCTGTCAGTGATATGCTTCAGGTAGCAGGCTTTTATGTGCAACCCAGTGTATGTTGGTGAGGCGCCTTGAGATACAAATCGCGGGATTCATCCCTTTGTTATACAAATATTTTAAAATTTAAGTAATTACGCGAAACAATGTCTCAATTGGTTTGAATTGGATTAAATAAACCTAGCTCTCCGTCCCATACTATTGACCATAGCCTACACTTTTAATGTCATATTATTAAGATTTTTAAATTTATAGCAATTTTCTCCCTCTGCTTATACTCGACCAAATGAAAACCCCCTCTAAAATACCATTTAATTATCACAAATTATATTTAAATTAACAAATCTGACATCTAGCTCAATCTCTTTCTTTTCTAGTACTCTTCATTTTGTCCTCAAAACATTTAATCTTTCATCAGATGTGATTAAAAGTGTCTGGTCAACTCCACCCACTTGAATTCAAAACATTAAATCCACACAATGAAAATGTCATTTCTAATCACACTGACGCTCACATTTATACTTTAATATATGAAACACTAGAAAATGAGAAAATCAGCCAGGATTAGTTTAACACAGCTCCTTTTGAGGGTTTATCCTTTAGAATATTTATGATCATCTTGTGAAAGAGGCGACAAAGGACAAATCATAACAATGTCCTTGCCGCAACAACTACCACTTTCTATTGTTCATTAAGTTGCAACAGAAATTAAAGAAGCAACATTTTAATATTTATGAACTAAACATGGGCAAGCATATTTAAATGTTCGCACGTACACTATGCACATTAGGGTGGCAATTAAGCGTGTGGAAAAAAATGTTAGAATTTTAAAGCCGGTGGAGCCTAATACTTTGAGGGTGGTTGGTCAACAACAAAATGAAAGCAAATTCCCTTGTATTCCTTGGATGGAATATAGTACACATTCTCACAACTTTAATAGCGATTTCGAATGCCTATGTGCGAAACTTTTACTACGATTATCTACTACTTAATTACTCGAAGTACTCGTCGGCACAAAGATGGACAGTTTTATTAGGACTGGATGCAATGACCATATGGATGATAGTCACATTTACTAAATATTGCGTCATTTTCGACCACAACTACAAAAAGCAGTTGCGCAACCCTTCTATAGGGTGGCACATAAGTAATGCTAAGATTTGATCAGTGAATTTTGTTTAAGTCTTTTTTTGTCTCTTTACAGAATTAACTAAATAATACTTGGGAAATTTATGGTGGAAAGGCTCGGCACAGAACAAAGAACCAAAGTTGTTCAATTTAACTTGAGAGCCAGCATTCGATTATTCAGATCATATCGAAATTTCTTTCATGTTCGAAATGCTTCTAGCGCTCCAAAAATTTACCGATTGGTTCAGCGTTTTGGACAACAACTTCGAAACGAAGTGAGCATTGCCCGAGTGCAAGCATGTATTGAGGAAAACCCCGAAACTTCCACCAGGGGACGTTCTCAGGAGCTAGAGATGTTTAGGTGGTATTTGCAAATAATTTTACATATGTTACATCTTTTGCCAATAAGATGCAATTGGTTCACGATTTAAAACCAAATGATGCACAAGATCGCATTCAATATAGTCGCCGTTAACGTTACTTATGCACCACCCTTTATGTATGTCGCTTTCAGGGCAGAGATCACTATTTTGGTGTCTTAGGCATTCCTTTATAATTACATGCAAAATCCACCGGAGGACGAGAAGTGTTTAAAAATGTTTTAGTTTTCCTATTCTGGGTACTGATAGTCAGTCATGAGGTGGAATTATGAGTTGTTTGAGTATAAAGATTGCGAAAAACCAAGTCAAATGCCCACGTTGTGTAATCTAAGAGTATTTTCAAAATCGATTTTTAGAACTGTTCCTAAAAAGTAATCAGGTTAGGCAAGAAAATTCATCACTAGTATACAATCAGAATTTTTGTTGTTAGTAATTAAATTGCTGTCAAAGTTTCAAGAATTTGAATCACTTTCCATGTGCAATTTTTGGCGCGTGTTAAAAACATTTTGCATTACTTTCATGCCTTCAGTAAATGAAACGAACGATGACATAAAAGTCGAATGGCAGAGTATTGCATAGCCGAATTTAAGCACGAATACATGATAATTTTTGATCATAAACGACCAGGACATCCCAGAGAGATCTTTCAGTTCCATGACAATGTAATGGGTGATCGCAAGTAAGGATGCGAGAGATTGCTGATGTAGGCACGTAACGTCAACGGGTGAGAAAAATATAGTATGCGTTTTTGAGTGGAGGACGCTTACTTTCAGGCGTTGCGTTTTTTAATAGTCGATAACAAAGGCAAACGTTTGACCATTTCGAAGGAGTGTTTACATTCCGCATAGAAAGGCGAGGTCTCAGAAGAAAATTCTTCGACTTCACTCACTACAATCTTCGAATTTAGCCCCCTGTGACTATAATATTTTTCCAAACTTGCAGAAATTATTTAATAGGATGAGGTTGCAGCCAAATGAAGTGAAGCCAGTAAACTAACTTTTTAATTTTTGACAATATTGATAATATTTGTGAACTGCCGATTTGGCAAGTTGTTGGATTTCCAAAAATTTTTTGATGAAATGAAATAAGAGAATTTTCTCAATTTTCTGAAAACTCTACTTCAATGAGCGAATTTGACAGGTATTTATATAAGGTATCAAATACTTTGGGCAACGTGTATCATATCTAAGAATCATCCGATATTATTTCAACTTTATACGACTTTCAGATCCCACCAATTTTTTTCTTCCCACACTTAATTGTCACCCTAATGCACACATTAACATCTGCAATTGGCCACCCACACTACAACGCCAAGTGAATCCATTTCAATATCATGGACTTGGCATCTTTTGAGGCATCTTGGTTTCACTATATAGCGAACTATAGTTGCCTGGGTCTGTGGCATTTTGTGTGTCTGTGTGTATTGGTGTGGCTTTGTTTCTGACACTGTCTGTGGCATCTGTTTCTGTTGTTGTTCGGTCGGTCCCCAACACTATGTAACAATGTAGTACATCAGTTGTGGAGCTGGTCCACTTGTCGGCAACGAGACAAGATGTTGTCTCGTTGGTAGCAGCGATGTAATGTGGTTTCTGTGGTGTTTTCAAAAGCTTTAGTCTTGTTAATGCTTATAACGTAGTTAGTGTTTTGTGTTGTGTTTTGGGAGACGGCAATTTGGAGCTTTTTCTTTGGTGTTTCTGTTGATGCGATAATTATTTCAACGCAGCCATTGGTTGTTGTAAAGCTTTGTCGTTTTGTATTTCATTTGAAACACGAATTTTGGTAGGTCCAACATTTTGTTAACACCTAAAAGTATGTAGCGGATTTATCAAAAATGTGAAGTACATAAATTAGTTTATAATCTAGATTTGGAGTTTAAATGGTCATGGCGTCATACAGAGAATTCGATAAACTCATTTCTTACTTATGTTAGTATCGATAAGTTATAAAATACGGCAGGATTTGTGTACGTATTTCGATAAGACGGACACAGAGGTAGCGATTTAGAGAAATTGATGCTAAATCCATAATTCTTTCTTGCTTAGCCCACTTGAACGGGGCTTCGCTGAGGTGTTTGAAGTCAAAATGTTGAAGTAGATAGATTTTATAGAACCTGCACAACAATGTCCATAGAGGTGATTACTTTTTATATTGGTCTTTTGAAAAATTCACATATTTTTTTTTTATCAGGAAATACTGAAATAATTTGGGTTTATATTATCCATTTTCTGTGTAGAGCGATTGGTATGATTTGATTTAGGAATATTTAGGCCAAAGAAAAATAAACCTATTTTTAAAAAAATTGCTCAACGAATTGACGTATAAATTTGAGGCAGACACGAATTATCGCCGAAAAAAAATATGAAAAATCATCCAAAAAAATTATCGTGTCAAAAAAAGAGAAATTATTCAAAAAATAAAAAATGAAATTTAACCCAAAAATAAAAGAAAAATTGCCTGAAAGAAATCAATTATTTATCGTATAATTTATTTCTAAATTGAACAATATCCCGAAAGAAACGTTGTGGAGAAATCAACAAGGGTAAAATCAACTGTCACTGCTTTAATATTTCCAATAAAAGTTGAAAAGAAAAAATGTGCTTGAATATGAAATTTTGAAAATGAAATGCAAGATGGGCATTAATATTTTAACAGGCATTTATCAAATGTTTTTAAAAATTTCACATTCTTGCAAGACAGCAATTCAGCATTTTTCAGATCACATCACATAATTGTTCCTCAGATCCTTTCAATGCACAAGTTTTTTCCAATTAAACACAAATAGATTGCTTGGGGAAATCATTCTATTAAGGAATTTGGTCGTTTCATCACTTTCAATTAAATGTTGAATAAAGTTCCTACTTTGATGAAATTCTTCATCTCGTATAGCGGACGTAAGCGCTTCAACAAGAAAAAATAAAATAAAGTACAAATCGTATCAGAAAATGAGTTCATTATACTTAAAAATTTGCTTTTATTTAAAACAAATTTTAAATAAAAACTATGATCAAATTTTTCATCTCGCAAGCATGTCTACCCAATGTTTCACCGGAGCAAAGAATCGCGCGATTTTTATTTGAAAAATTTTCTTCTGCTACATCTGCGTTTTTATTTTTTTTATTTTGATTAAAACAAAGTTTATTTTTTTTAAATAAAATATGTTATCTAAATAAAAAAATACGCATGTTGGCATTTCATATGAAATTTCAACCAAATTTTATTAGGTGAGTTATTTCAAAATAAAAAATTACGCCCATTTTCCGAAAAGGAAATTCGACAAAAGCTATTTACAAAAAGAAGGAAAATAATATTCATTCATAAATTTTGGAAAACGTGTAGTATCAGTAACACAAGCGCGTCCAATTGCTTTCGATCTGAATATTAGCGTGTATTCGCAAGATGATCTTAGTTTGTTAATTAATAAGCGATTTACTAACATACATGAAAATACTTAGGTGCTAAAAATGTATTATTTGGCAAAAAAAAGAAACAGAAATAGAAAATAATTGAAAAAAAGGAATAAGAAATAAACAAGCTTTTCATTTTCCAAAGAAATTTTTTCAAAGAAAATATGCCACTGTTTTGAAAACATATTCGTTCGTGGCGCTTGCTTCCGTGCCTCTTCGATTAAATATATAAATTTCATCTTTCCTTGGAATGATGGATTAGCTTTGCATTTCCTATGTTTAATATTATATAATATTATAATTTAATCTAATAAACACAAATTACAGAAATTAACAGGAAATCAAAAATTTAGGTTTTTCCAAAATGGAAAGAGACTGAAATACTGGATACAAAAAAAAATTCGAGGTCTCATCATATACGGCACAACAAATCGTTGAAGGTTTCATTATTGGAATAATTAAAGTAATGAATGCGAGACACAATAGTTGATTTTATTACGCAGTTACCTTCGACTGGCCAAAATGAATAAATTGGTTTAAGGTGGGGTTGATATTGATAAAAGATAATGTGCCTTTATGGAGTATTGCTGACTGATGTGATGGCTTTAATGATGATAGGAAAATAATTTAGAGAGCTATTATTATTCTTCTTCTTGTTTATTTGTTACATTTTTTGTCTACATTCCAAAGTTCAATTGCATTAATTTCAAAAACATAGTCCTTTGAATCTTGCGCCTCTAAAAAGTAAAAACGTTATGATATCTTCCAACTTTGTCATACACGGGCCATTTATTAAATGATTACCTATCATTAATTCTAATTCAGTAGTATTGTGTGAAAAGCCCAAAGATTCGTCGTCCTATTTCCCATAGAAATGGAAAATCTGTTTCAACCATCATAAAAAATATCATTTCATAATAATGGAATATCCAGACTTTTAATACACTTCTCATCAAATGTCTATCTTTCAATGTGAAATATTATATTTTAATTTTCCGAATACCGCCATTAACAGTGTGCCCTTATACAGCCAACCCTTTTGACCATATAATTACATAAAAAAATGCATGTCCCCTATACGAAAGCAAATCGAACCCTTCTTCATTAAATCGAACCCCCTCCCTTCTACATTGTCCATTGTCTTTTGGCATAATTATTCAATTTAACAAATCCATTTGCATTTTACACCACAATAACAACAATCATAATCATTACCCCTACCGTTGTCATCATTAATAGGGTTTTCATAATGTCATGTAATTGTAATTAGATGTTTTTGTATTGTCTCGTTGGCTATGAATGTGTGTGTAGGTTGGTGTGTTTGCAGCAATTCGTTGTTTAATTAATTGTCTTTGCATGTGTGAATAAATTTATTACAGCAATCGGAGTGTCACATGAAAATAATTCATCTTTTAACATTCAAATGAACCTCATTTAATGTTCATTTCATTTCCTTTTATGTTGTACCTTTCTCGTTAGGTACGGTGCACAGTGGGTGGAAATGCATTTTTGTTGTTGGACATAGTCATAAAGGGTAATGCAAAAGGTTGGGAAAAAATTAAAAAATACTCAATGTACAGAAAACCTTAAAAAAAAATCTAAAATCTTCTTTTCTCTTCAATATTAAATGGTGAACTTTTGCAAATAGATTTACGTATTAACAACATTTGAACTTTTTGTATAACATTTTGAACAATTCTATAAGTTCACTTTGAAAGAAATAAACAAACTAAAAATGTAAATCTTGTTGCAATTGCAATGAACTAATTTTCTTGAACTGCAGCAAGGATGGAGATTGAAGTAAGTTTGTCATTTCCTTGGATGCATATTACATTTGTATATAATCTGGGTTTGACGCCTCTGTTTAAGAAAAGGTTCTTTAGTTTGGTTTGAGAATGGATTTGAAAAAAAACGCTTGTAGTGTCATCTAGCACCTTGATGGACCTAGGACCGATTCTAAAAAGAAACAAATGTAACGGTTGGCATTAGAACTGGATGTTTAGTAACACTATTTTGATCGTACGTAAGAAAATAATTCGTACTTGGATTTTTTGCAGTTTTTGCCGTTTCATATATCGGTTAACTACTGTAAGCATATTTAAATTTCGAATGTCTTGTACAAAGATCTTCAAACCGTTACAGTCGGCTTTAAAACGGTTCAGAGAAACCGATTTTATAACCAATTTTGAACGCATTATTATCTAACGATTAGATGTTGTACAGTCCATGACTATGGACGCAAGTGTCATAAGCAGGCAAAATTGATGCAGGAGGGAGTAATAATCATTTTTTTTATAATTTTTTAATTATTTTTTTTTTATTTTTATTGTT
Source organism: Philornis downsi (assembly GCA_019455685.1). NCBI lineage: Eukaryota > Metazoa > Arthropoda > Insecta > Diptera > Muscidae > Philornis > Philornis downsi. Next base: position 382,042 of record JAHXMU010000134.1, on the reverse strand, counting down.
TTTATAAAAACTCACTCGAGGATACTCGAAAAACGAAGTATTTAAAATTTGTTCGCATTTCCTATCGCGATTTGCATTTTCGCCCACTGTGTCGAACCTTTCCCCTTCAATGACAGCCAGCGACTCTGTAGAAATGTTAACAAACTCACGAAAAATCATTTGCACTCATATTTGTCAACCATTAATATTCATATGCTCAGATGACAACCGTTGCATGCACAAAGCTGCGTGCAACATTTTGTGGCAGCTCAATTTGATCTACGACTGTGAATGACCACAAATGGATGTACGCGATGCGATGGCTTAACATTTGTCTGGGCATAATTATTAAAGCACGATTATTAATAGTTGTTTTTCCCTTTTTGTTGTTTGTTTCTGATGACAACTACAACTCCACAAATCGTACGTAGTTGCATGTTGCACACTGGTTGCATTATCACAGCAGCAGCATCACCATCAGCATCGTCATAATGTTCGCATAGATGCGGGATTTTGTGGCAATCGGCCACACCACCGCTGCAGCCACTAACTTACGTATGTTCTTTTTAACATAATTATTAACATAACAACACCGCTGATGATGACGATGAAGACGACAACGGGGAGCAGGCGACTGTTGAATGTTTACTTGATTATTGTTATTGTTGGGTTTGTGGTTGCTGTTGACTGTTGACTGTTAGATGTCATGTTAAACATGGGACAAGACAACAATGACTGCAATCGTGTTGTTACTTTTTTTTGGTGAATTAATTTTCGTGTGAAAATGCGGGTCTGCCACTGCCAGAGCGCGGACCAGGGCGAGTGATTGTTCCAAGCATAATAAACCAATGTTGCACAAACTGCGGTGGC
>JAHXMU010000134.1:338734-381183 GCA_019455685.1 Philornis downsi | reverse complement strand
CATCTCGTCATCATCCCTCGAAAGGGTTGTGTAAAATGCCACCGAGTACGTGAGTGAACATTAATGTTATTATTAAACTGAATATTTATAAAAGAGTTAACTGACGAAATGCTCATTAAAAATCCATTTATAACCCCCAATTCATACATCGCGTGCCTCAGCCCACATTTAAAATTTCAGCTTATTTTTGGGCCATGTAATGATGCAAAATAGCGGCAAAAGATTATAGAGAGTTTGCCTTCTCTTTAAGTGCTTGTTAACTTCCGTGTCAACGATTTAACAGGTGGTAGTTTTACATCTTGAGCTGGCATCAAGAACTCTTCTAATAATGTAGCAACATGCATGTAACAAACACTTGAATTCCTCATTGTCACCCAATGCTGATGTAAGAGCACCCAGAGGTACAAGAGAAAAGCAAGTAAAGCAAACTCGACGACACTTGTTGTTCTATACCCACCAATCTTCCTTATCCCTTTGCCACTGCCACAGAGGCAGGTCGCTCGCTTTAAGTGCTCGAATGTATTTCGAACACTTCTACAGATGGTAAACCATTAAAGCAAGAAAGTTGAGCTTTTAACGACATCAACAATACCAACAATAACCACAACAATAATACCGGTAGTAATGATGGTGACAGCAGCAGGGAATTCCCAAATTATGACCTGATATATGGGATAGCCAGGGCCGAATGCAACGACAGGTGCACTAGGAAATAACTCATGAAATAACTGAACGGTTTCTGGGGCTGTATGACATGTGATGGCGTCTTCTGGAAATCACATGTCGCACACATATGTATTTTGCAAACAACTTATCATAATTTTGCATTTTTAAAGAAAAATGATCCGATGATGTATCCACCCCAAAATCCGCCTCAAATAGTGGCACGATGTGGATGTATTTATTTCTCTACCTACGCTTGTATATTTTCTTTTCTGAACGTCAAATGTTGTTTATTAAGAGATTGTTTTGCCGAGTAGCGCTCTAGTCTTTAATAATCCTTAAGTGTTGTTTCTGTCAACTACCTATACAAGTGCCCTGCAGCACAAATGGCACAAAATTTAAATCTGATGTGAATTTCGAAACAACCTACACAATGTTTACATTTCACGAAATTTAGAGCATAGTCTTTTCTGGTCATAGTTAAAATATAATCAAAATTTAGACCCACTCGGACCAAGAATTTTGGCACCTCCCATAAAATGTAGTAGTGAGGCTACTACATCGAACCACAATACCCTATTTTACATATTCTTATAATGGTCAAAATAATATATCCGTATTTTTGGCTTGATCCCGAAATTTAGGCAGAATCGGACAACGCCTTCTTATACTTCCGATACAAACAAATCTGGGGGCCTCGAAATTTAGGCACAATATAACTTCCTAGCAAATCATCCATTGTCAACAAAATATTGGACTCATTAACAAGCATGCCTTGTTGTATCTCCCATACGAATTGACCTTTTGAGTCCAAAATTCAGTCGCACTGTAACATTCTATTATATGGCCTAATTTTGAAAAAAAAATTCACAATTATTAACAGATTTATAGTCCCTACTCGAGTGAAGTCATGGTTTCTTGCACCTTCCATATGAATGGAATATATAATTACCGAAATATGATCACAATATTACTTATCTGTAAGCCCCGAAAATTTGTTCACACTGTAACACCGTATTGACCAAACCTCACCCCACTCAATGCATTTCTCATCTTCGCTTAAAAGTGAAATTTTGAGGAAATCGCACAACGCCTTCTTGCAATCCTTGTAAAAATAGATTTACAAGCCTCGAAATTTAATCACATCACTGCATGCCATTGGATAAAAGGACACCTGTTGGATTTGCAACAAATTTTGTATGCTTTAACATGGTCGTAGTTTTCAGTTAAATCCTAAATTTTAAAACTTTTTTTATGTTTTAATAAAATAAATGCATGCATATATTTTTATAGTATATACGAAAAATCATAGTTCTTCTTTGATTTGAGAAATAACACAAAAACGAATGCTAGAAATACTAAGTGGGTGTAAAATTTGATCAAACTGATGCTTTTATTGCAAAGAGTTAGTTCATCTCCTTGGTTCAATTTCCGTAATTTATGTGTCTAACGTTCCAACAAAATTTAATTTTAGCTATATATTTTGTTATATAGGTTTATCCATTCTTTGGTTTCAAAAGTAGTTAAATAAAACACATATAAAGCTGTGATTTTGATGAAACTTTTATTTTATTATAATTCTTGAATCTTGCCATTACGTACAAAATAAATCACCGCATCTGGATTGGTTGCAGCAGTGGATCCTTTTGAGGTTCCTCTAGCGACATTTTCCAAAAAATACGACCCAATGACACGTCCAGAGCATTATACGCACCAAATAGTCACTTTTTCTGGATGCGATGGCTTTTTCACAATCACTTCTGGCTTCTCCGAGTCCCATATACTACTATTTTGCTTGTAAGAAATGAGCTTCATCGCTGAAGAATTCAAAGCTCATGCTTGAATCATCACTTTTGCATAACTTTTAACTAATTTTACACGTTCTTCGGTTGTTTAACGATCCATATTCGTAAATAACAAACCTTTTACTAAATAAATAACACTTCAGATGACAGGTATTTAACCCTATATTTGCGTAAAAATTTTCACTCTGAATTTTAATGTTTGAAAAAATAATGGCGCAAAATACCAGAAAAGTAAAAATAGAATCACTATTTATGTTCTCTGACACACTAGAATTGACAATTTTAACGTTCCTTCTTCCAAAAAGCAAAAAAACATGTTTCTTCTATTTGGAACTGAATGTTTTTTAAATTTTCTTACAATTTGTTTTGGAGAGTAATGATGGTCTATTACAAAATCCAAAAGGAGGCTACTTCATAACTTTAGCCGTGTTTTCTTATTTTATAAATCGTTCAGGGCAATACTATGAGAAAGATTAATAAATTTATTGTTCAGAATTTGGGTTTTCTGCTCCATTAAGCTCAAATTTTTCACTTCACCAAATAATGTTTTTGTAGAAGTCGATTTTAGAAGTTGTGTTTATAGTAAATGCGCCAATCTTTTTAAATGCTAATTCTCTCTCTCTCTCTCTCTTCGTTAGTACGAGTACTTCAAAAACATGGTACTTTCCATAGAGTTCGTTGTCGAGAACTTTTCGTGCTGAAGCATTTGGCTCCAATCGCACAACATGACCCAACCAACGTAACCCCTATATAATGATCCGCTGGACCACGTCGATGTCGGCATATAGCTTATACAGCTCATTGTTCATTTGACGCCGTTAGTGATCTATATTTCGGAATATTTTCCTCTTAAAGACTCCCAGCACTGATTCATGCAGTTGTCATAGAATGATAGAACATATCACGTTGCCACTGTCAGGAACATCAAGATTAGAGGTAGTTAAGAGAGTTTGGTGGAGCAGGCTGTAGCTATTTCGGGAGTATGCTTAACTTAACGATGTCCAGCTTTCTTTGTGGCTGGTTACGTACGTTTTTTGCTCTGCTCAGTCTCGTGCGTACCTTAGTTACTAGGTGGTGATCTAAGTCAACTGAAGCCAATTTAGTTAAGAAATAAATACTTGCGGGTCATTGCCATTAAAATACACTTTTATGTTGAACATTTGGCGGTACAAAGAACCAAAAGAGATTTCGTACACTAGTTTTAGAACTTAATAAAAAATAATGTTTAATAAAACTAAACGTTATCGGTTCATTGAAAAATAATTGAATAAAGGGTAAACTTAGTCCATTTTTCAAATAAAAAATTCACTGAAATATAGTTTTATTATTTTTCAATAGCCACACCCTACGACTATAGAAGTGCCATTACCGAAACCAGTCATTAAGAAAATAATTCAGAGTATGAGAGCCAAGTTCCTAGCGTTCTGTGGTATTATTTATGTTTTTAGCTCAATTGGCTAAAGGACTAAATACAAATGAAGTAAATTATTTGTATCCCATAATTTCAAAAGTTATATTTTTAGATTTGAAATTCTGGTGGCATTTTAAGTGATCCCTGATAAAATTATTTTTAAATTGCAAACCTGTTGCTTATAATGCAAATAGTAAAAACAACATTAAACAAGTAATGACATAATTTCTAAAACAATTGCGGTTGCTCTTAAACAATTGCAGACTGTTTCAGAAATTTATTTTTTACTGAAGTTTTTATAACAAATAATTTGTTGTTTTCGATTTAGTAATTTGTTCCATTATATAAAACATCCATATGCGTTTCAAAAAATACAAAGTGCAATGCAAAGTTTTGGATAATAATTTATTTTAATATGTTATATATTAACAGTATAAATAATTTTTTAAATGACCGCAAATGGTGCCTTTTGAAAAAAAGCTAGACATTATCGAAAAAAAAAAATTAGATTTCACTGTAAACAGATTTGGAATATTTTAAATCTGCTGTAGGATAGGATTACATTGTAAATTTGAAGGAACTGAAAATATGCTCTATCCGGAAAACGTCGAATGATGTGCAGAAAATTGCACTCTCTATTGATGGCTCATATCGTCCAAACCATTCTTAAAACCTTCGATTGTTTTAAGAAATGAGCACCCAGTTTGAAAATTAGCTTAACAAATTGTTCAGCCTTTATAAAATGTAAGTTTGTTCATATCGGAGACATATTTCGAGCGGATAACAACTGTTATTATCAAAACGAAATTGCTGAACGGATGCGCCGTTTGTATATAATTTTATCACTCGAATCGAATACTTAAGATGTGTATTATCAAATTGAAAAGGATTCAAACTTAAAAGATTTTAACAAGTTTTAATACATTTCACGCGCAGCGAATAACTACAATATTACAGTTGTGCTTTTTTGAAGTTATTCTGATTGCAAAATATATGTTCTTTTTGATCGTGCTTTCAAACTTAAAATTCAAATTTTGTTTGACTATTAAAGAGGCATGTTTTTCTTAAAATGAAACTTTTTGAAATATTAAGTTTTAATTTTTTCTTGAAATTTACTCACATTTACCTGATCATCTTAATATAATTCCTGCGAAATTTCGTAATAGTAGATTGCGCTGTCTGAGAATTACACCGTGTTTTGTGCTTAGTATTTTTACCATTTTCCAATAACCCCGCCCACTGTTGGGACAGTGATCTGGAGTGGCACCTTCCAGTATCCATACAATGCCATTATGTGTAACTTTTAAAATGTTAATGAATAAATTGTATAATTGATTAAAAACCACTGAAAATGGTCATTAGATACAAATTTTATTCTTGAGTTGTTATATGGGAAATTTTTTCCTTAATGGTCAACTTTCTCCCACCTTTGGTATCAGAAGCGTCCTCATATTAGAAATTATAACATATATTTACTTAGCCCGTAAAATCTTGTGTTTTATATGCATTCAATAGTACAATATTTTGATTTAATTAACGATCAAATGGTAATAGTTGAAAAATTAGAAGATTTCCAATATTTCCAGCCCTTCGACCAATTTTACTTAGTTTCGAATTTAATATGTCTGTGGATACGAGACTTTTATGCCTGATTACAACCTCTCAAACCAAACAATTTTAACAGACACGCAGACAGATCGACGATCAGTAAGTAGTATACTTATATGCATTATGGGGTCTCAGATCAGTACTCCTGATTGTTCCAACAGCAAAATGAGAGCACTTCCTACTCTATGGTAGTGGGTATTACTTTTAGTGATAGCCTTCAAAACTAGTGATATATGACTCTTAATCAAAACTTTACCAACTCAAATTAGACTTTTTATAAAAAAAATAGTTTAGAATGTGTATTGTGGACTACCAGAGGTGTAAAAAATCCACTGAAAGAACACCTTAGAAGATTTTGGTTGTCTGCTTCAAGTAAAATTGCGCAAATATTAGAAAATATATGTTCGATTGTTTTAAAAACTTTATAAAGGATTAAACGAAATTGATACATACCGATATGATACTTCTTTACCAGTTCTAATTTCTGAAACATAGTTTGGGAATAACTGGTGCTGGCTACACACGACACGCCATTCATTGAAATATAATGTTTAATATGAAAGCAACACATTTTCTGCGTGTTTGCTACGAGTCCTTTAAGGACCAAAGAGCACGACAATTGTGTATTGTTTCTACATCCTCCAGACATTGCCTTTGCAATATGTTGCACATATTTGCGATTTAAATATAACATTTCTATTTAACTAGCAAGGCTTGAGTTGTTGCCATTATTGCAGCATGTAAATATAATAAAACTCTGAATTTAAGTTTTCTACAAAAAGTATTATTATTAACTTTTATTAAATTTTTTTTACAAAACAATATTAATTAAAAACGTTAGAAATGCTTTACAAATGAAAATGATATGATGATGAAACTCAAATACAAATACAAGTTATGTTAAATTCTTTACATAAAAACAAATTAATTTACATGAGAAACGCGTAATGAGAAATAATTTTAAAATATTACGATATGATACGATAATGTAATGTTCGATGAGTTTACGTATGAAACAAACAGTCTAACTAAACGAACAGCAGTCAAAGGTCCTTTTTCGACTTCATCCCTTTGAGTGTCGCTCGCGAATCCTTACACGGGAAACAACAATAAAAAATACATAATAGTGCTAAAAATACTTCACTTAACAAATAATTTGTCACACGTTAAAAAAGTTTTTACTTTGCTTTTTTATAAAAAAAAAATAATATAAACTTCTTAAAACTACTGGAGTGCTAAGAATGGGAGAGAACGATTGTAGAGAGAATAGAATAGACAAATAAGAAGTCGAAGTTCAAAGTTTAGTGAGAACAGCTAGAACTTAATTTACTAAACTTGAGATTTACATCGCTTCGTTTTCACCGTTCCATTAATGCATATAGCGCGTGCAGCTCAATGCTGCGGTATGGTCTGTCCGTCCGTCTAAGATGAGTATTTGATATTTGGATTTACGATGGTTTGGTAGACGATTTCTAAGCTCCTAGTGAGGAACACCGTAGGATGAGCTGGGCGCTGAGGGTGCCGAGGGAGGAGCTGGAGCACCATAGTCGCCAGAAGGAGCTGGAGCAATACTATTGGGATAGGGTCCAGTTTCTTCCTTCTGGGTCTTGTAGCGAATGAAGTAGACTTCGGGTTTGCTGGGCTGAGTAGGAGCAGGAGTGGGTATGACAATGTCGGGCTGTTCTTCGGGTTTCTTGACCAGCACATACACCAAAGTCTTCTCCTCGGTCTGAGGCAACTGTGGAATGATGGGAGCGGTGGGAGCTGGTGGTGATGGAGCCTTAATGAACACAATTTTGTAATGTTTTTGTGGGGGTGGCACGACAATGGGTTTTCTGCAATGGGAAAGAAGAAAAAGAAAGCATTATAATCTACTAAAACTCCAAAGAATTCGTCATTTGTTTAATATTTCTTCTTTCATTTTGGCAACTATCTTTCTGTTACGCCATTGCCAGCCATAAACGTGTGGTAATATAGGAAGTTTTCATACCTTTTCTTTCATAAGCTCCAGTTAGCGTTCGAAAGCAAAACGAAAGAAAATGAAAAATGCACAAAAAAAGATTTAACATTTTGATTTTCTTTGGCATTTCTAGCTCGTGACAAGTTTAAAACAAACTGTGGTGTGAAGGTTCCCCCGCCCATAGGTGTTTCTGTATATCTAAGAGCTACCTCAGTCACTTCTCCATACGATCAGATATTACGCTTGGAAACAGTAGTCACAATACAAATTTTTTGTAGTACTTGCACTCCTGTAAACAAAATCAAACGGCGAAACCAAATTTAAGCCGAGGAATGATGCATGTGAGGCATAACATCCAGCTAGTTGGCATATTATGCCACCTGGCAACAAACCCTGAAGACATCGTGTCTGGGGGGAAAGGGGATTGCATTGAAAGTAAAAGTTTTAAAGATAGAAACGAAGATTTCATTTCAGTCATTATTGCAATTTGTTTATAAACAAATTATGGTTACAGATAATATTTACGAAATATTATTACGAAATGCAGCATTTACTTCACCTTAAGTTTTTATGCAGAGTCTGTTTTTTTATGAGCTGTACCGTTTTGGAATTGTGAGATACGAGTAAATTACTCACCGACCACAATGCCGATAGCAACATTCATGTAACACATGGCTCCCATGATATCTGCGGTTTTAGAGATTACATGCCAAAAAAAAAATTCATTTTCAATTTTCAAACAGTTTGCAGTATTTAAAATTTTATTGTTGACAATTTCGACAAACCAAGATATAGAAATGTAATGTAAAGTAAATAATATGAAATTTTCTAATGGAAGTCTGGAAATGTCTGAGATAGGCAGTTTGTTAGCCAAATGAAAGAAGAAACAGGTCGGCAGTCGTAAAGTTGGACAGTGTATGGGCTATGTTATAAGCTATATTTTACCCTACCTTACGCTATATTAGACCATTAAATCGGAAGTGGTTCTGTTGGAAGCAATAGTGGAAAAATTCCAAAGAAAACAATCTATCCTTTGCAGAAACTATAAGTCCGAATTTAGCAAGATTCATGCCTGGCACAAAGAAATCAAAGTACTAGTAAATTCTACTGAATATTTGTAGTTTGTAGAACCCACAAGCCAAGCTTGATATTCTATTTGTACAGGGTCTATGTCAAAACATGGAGTGACATAGTGAATTTTCAAAAGGCTTGTTGCGTGTTAAAATCAAAGTATATTCACAAAATGTTTAATTTTACCAATGCTGCTGTTTTGAAAAACGATTATACTAGTTTTGAATAACCTAATTCTACGTCGGCTATATCAAAACGTGTGTCTATGTGCCCAATTTTTTATATGGATTATTTCTGGTCCAAGTAATACACTTGTGATACGCGCTATCAAATTTCAATAAAAAAAAGAACTGTGCCTTTGGGAAACAACAAATCCTTTTGTATGCAAGCTGTAGTAAAATTTGGATCCAAAATGAAACGTTTTAATAGAGCTCGTCATGGAGACAATCAAAATTTACTTGTAGCCCGTTTACAATACTACATAGACAGACAAACAGATGGACGAATCAGAAAATAATGAGTCGATAGGTTTATATATTTAAATATTCGCCTCAAACAACAGAGCGTCGAAAAGGCTGCTTTTATGGCGTTTAGACATTGTAAAGCTATGAAATATGAAATATGCCAGCTTCAAGAACTTTGATGATGGAAAAAGATGAGTCTCTACCAAAGAATATGTTGAATTTGCCTCCAAGCTGTTATGTCCCCAAGCTGATTTACATGTATAAGACTCACTTTTATCAAAATTTAGCATTCAAGTACATATTAGTGTAAATGTATTTGGTCAATATTTTGCGGTAATAAAAATTTTAAAATATATAGAAAAAATTTTTTAATCCACTGAAAAACTTTACAACGAATATAACGAACTCCGCTTATACCAAACTGAAATTCCTAATCCTCTCGAGTTTATCACATCACATGTAGAGTAGGGTATAATAATGTTATACTTTTTGAGGTATAGATTTAAATATAAATTTTAATTAAATGAGTCCTACATACTAAAGGACGAGACCCTATTATAAAATATTTTTAAAAAAGAAATTGTGTTAATTCGACTTAGAGTCTATAATGCATTAGAATTAGTTTACTCTGTATAAATGTGATGATGATATATGAGATCTGAACCTTGGTATTTTGTGTGTCATTTGAATATAACTGTCTACTTTAATGTGTAGATCCAAAAGTTGAAGGGGTATGTTAGAGAAGCGCCGGTTATGGGTGGCCAGCAAACATTTTTTTTAATTTTAAGGCCTTTCAAAATGTTTTTTCTTTCACCTAATCATAGTAACAAATCAGAAAATAATTGAAAACTATTTTTCAAAAATAGAAAATGACCTTTTGTTAAAAATAGATCGTAAGCAATTTGAGGACAACGGAAAAAAACGTTGTCAATTTTTTAATATTCCACCAACATTTATGTTTTAAATCGAAGAAGGTGGAAACAATTATTCATTTTTTAAATTTTCCGCTAACACCAAAAAATCATAAATATCAATGTTCCATTGAGAAGATACTCGAATTTAAAAATCTTCAAATGGTAAACCAAGCATGGACGGCTTTGTAAAATAATAACGTACAAATATTAAATTAGGTTCGGAGTCACATGTCCCTTTGAATGAGTCAAAATGAATATAAATTGTATAAACACAAATGCGTATAAACTTAGCGAATATGATGCAAATGCAATCTTTTGTCTTTACAATTTACTCATTTGCTAATATATGAAATCCTGCCAAGTACAAATACTGCAGAAACATCGACAGAAAAAGGTTTTTGCAATATTCAAATATGATTTGTTATTCATTCAACAACCACATTGTGGATTTTGCAATTTGTTTCACTTTTGTATTGAGTCAGCAAAAAAAAAAAATTCGCTTATTATCATTATAATTCCTTGACCAGTAGAATCACAAATAATTGCTACTCCCCTATATGTGATTCTGCGTTTGTTCTGAACCTTTCATAGCTTCAAAATATAGTATTTCCAAATAAAGTGTTTACCTGCTCTGCACAGAAATCAAAATGCCGTGGGGGAACTAATGGAGTAACTGCTTGAGTTGTAGTATAAGTCTAATTTGATTTAGATTTACAGAAAGACCTGAACTTCATGTTTGAATTTCACTAGAATTTTTTAAGTAAATTACTGATTGCAACAGAATAATATGGATGTATTTGGCACATCCACAAATTTTGTGGCGATCACAACTGCAATATGCACTAAATAATTGTTTGAAACAAAAATCCAGTGGAATAGTTTCGAGTACTTTTATGATAGCCCTGTGGATTTCGACGCACTGAAGTTGATGATGAAATAAAAATGTTAAAGTAAGAGCAATGTGTACTTTTCAAATTTTTCTTGTTATTTAAAGCTCTATATGGCGCTAATTGATATATACGAAAAATCACAATCCCGTTTCCGAAAAAAACAATACATAGTAGGTATTTTAACTGAAAAACTTGATTTAGTCGGTGTGTTATATCCGACAAAATGGCCCTTTTGACCCGTCCACTAACCTGTCGACGAATCCTGGGTAGAGAGCATTTAAACTTTAGCTAGACCAAACTTTGCGCTGACGATTTTGCACTTGAGCACTAATTTTTGGATAAAATCTTGGTATATCAGATACTGTTGACACTTCTTAAGGAAGAATTATTTTCAGCCAACGCATAACAAAAATACAAGTTTTTGTTGAAAATTACAAAATGAAATGTTTTAATGATTTCGAAGAGATTTACATTATTAACGGATAATTTGAGGAACGGGATATTTCCAGGCATTTTGACAGAAATTCTATCGATTTTTAATGTTAATAGACAGGTTTGCTCCTAAGCAGAAATGCGAAGCCGAAAGCCTATATTTTATATGACACCAATAACTTACAAATCTGTCCATGATTTAATTAATAACAAATAATTAAATATAAATGGCTTTTGTAGAGATTGCTGGAGATACTCTACTTTGGTAGACTGTAGAAGGCACAGGATAATTTGTATAGTGGCGAAGAACAAGTGTGCTACTTTTCGTCGTCGCCAGATGGGGATCAAGAAAAACTCTAGTGTATGAACTGAACGTTTGTCCTATTTATGAATTTATAAACTATGTTGAAGTGAATTTGAATTAGAAATTTGTACCATTAAAAGTACTTTCGTAAGTGTACTTAGCATAAATTATATCTGTATTATTATTGTGAACTTATCGTATGGATAGTAGTCATAGAAAGTTGGTATCAGCTAAGCCGCCATGAAACAAAAACAAAGACGGTTTTATCACGCGCCACAGCTCAAGTGATAAGTATGGCAGCTTCTGTGAATAGAGTTATTTGAATTTGAAACCAAATTCATATTTTCAATCCGTTTTATTTAACTCCCCCTGAATCAAATAATTCGTCATTACCAAACAGAAATTATATGATGGAAATAACCACAGCCTTTGAAGGAAATCATCTCATCTAAAAGCAAAATATTGCACATCGAAGTTATACTTCCCACAGGATCAATTGGCTGCTGTAGCAACAAATTAATTATGCCAACAACAACAACGGCAATTAATTCGCACAATCACAATTTATTAAACATATTTAAAGACTAAAACATTCCTCGAATTTTACATATAATATTATGCGTAGAAAGTAAAAGGTAAATGAATGCCAAAGATAGTTTTTAAGTCTCTGTAAATTCACGTTAAAACTGAAATAAAGTCAATTCATCTCATATCAACATGGCCGTTTCTTATACATCAGAACGATTAGCTTCTGAAACTCAAAAGTTAACACAATGTAAAAAAAACATACCTCAATTTCTTCAATTTTCTGTCTTAGACCACAATCATTTCAACCGGCACGTGCATTCCAAAGGCTACGCTCTTAAATTGTTAGAAATAACAAAAATCTTTTCACTTTTAACCTTTGTAAGGAGCTCTAATATATCAACATTCTCTTGCTATTGACTTTTCCTTAGATTTATAATCACAATTCAATAATATTTCAACTCCAACGTTTGTCACCTTTAACACTTTTACTCTCAGCTTTCAATTATCACTGACACCAAACTGAACTTAGCTGTCACCTGATTTCGTTAGCGGTGCCGCTGCTTCCAACCTTTCTCCATTTTACGTAATTCCTAAAACATCCACAACGAATCCTTTGACTTTTATAACAATAACAACAAAAAACTGAAAACATGTTCAAACATGTAAGCCATCACTTTCAGTTAACATCATGGATGGACCATAATGGCCAAAAAAATGAAAAAGTAAAACATTCATCCGACACTCAAAATATTGGTTGTATTAAAAACAGTAGCAAATTTTTGAATGGGAGATTCCTGCCATAATAAATTGAAAGGCCAACAACAGTGATAACAAAAAGCACCAAAGTTAGCTATGGAAGTATTATGGAAGAGATATCGGAATTGGAAACACCAGATAACCGCCGGACAGCCGCAACGAAAGCCATAATAATTGCATTAAACTCTCCGCAACGCTGATATTTCTTCTGTGAAAGACAACATGATTTGTCGATTAGTCATGGATGTTGGGCTGGGCTGTTGCTCAGTACTCTGGGTGGTCATCATCCTGCTCATCCATACATTCACTACGTTATGTTCAAGCAGATGATGATGATGACGATGACGGGGCCAATGATGACATTGATGTTATTGGCACTGGGCACTAAATAGACAATAGTTTGCGGTGGTAACACATCGTTCAGAATATTCAAACACACACACAAACACCCACTCAAAAAGTAATGACGGCTTCGTTGCCACAAGTAGTGGCAGTAAAAGTTCATTGAAGCGGTCTGGGTCATCATACATTAAGATACATATCTAAAAATTTGGACATTAAAAGCACAACGAAGATGAACTTTCAACGGGGCCATACAACAGCAAAAACAGAATTGTGCATTGTCATCGTGTCATTATGGAAAGTTTCTCGCAAATCTGCCACCGAATCACATGGTCGTACATTTTTGGAATAGACGCAGAAGAAAAAACCACACAAGTTATTCAAACAATTTATTGATATTGCATTTGAGTTAGCTTAAGCTTACGCTTAAAGTTGAAAACAATGCAACAAACATTTTTTTCTTGTTTTTTGTTGGAAATGAATAATTGAATTGTTATTTGTTAGCAATTTGTTATTAAAACAGTAATATTGCATTGTTGAGGAATTGCAGCGATCACGCAAGATGGATGTTGTGCTGTTGCACTGTGGTTGAAACTTCTTGTTTGCCTCTGAGGGAACTTTCAATTTCTGTTCTGCCAATAGCGCTGGTGCAACGCTTACATGATGTTGAATGTTGAATAATTTAATATGTGAATATGCAATATATTAGGGGAATTCACGATCAGTCGCCATAGAATTGTAAGAAAGATTTCAACACAACAAGTTTTTAATTTTAAACTAATGATCAAAGTAATTTTTAATGAAAGATTTTTAGCGGAAAATACTTCAACATTGTATCAATTTAGATCATTATATTATGACAGTCCAATCCTCAGTTCTCTTCTAATTAATGGTATGTGAACAAATTTTAAAATTTCAAGTTTTCAAGTTTTGTTTTGTGAAAATTTAGTTTCCTCAAAGTAACCTTACTGATATTTCTAGGCATGCGTTGCCTGACGATACTGGATACTGAATCCATTTGCGTTCATGTACTTTGTTGGGAGGCTTGAACGCTATAGTGATTTCAAGGGAAACATTTAAAAAAAAAGTCCCGTTTCGTTATGGGTTCAATTTTATTTTTTTAGAAATTTGACTTTGATCATATCCGAAACAAAGTTCTTTCATTCTTAAATTCGTCTCTTACATGACCAGAAACTCGCTTTCCTTCAATTTATTTATGATATTTCCATTCTAGGATTCGAAACAAAACTGTTGTTTTGCAAAGCTTCATTTCTTAGTCTGAATCAAAACTATAACTTGTAGTTTTAGGTTCTTTGCCGAAAAAATGGTTTGAAACCAAATGGCCACTCAGTTCTTCGGAATTTTATATATCAGTCTTGCTTGTTTTTTTAAGCGACAAATTCCGAGTAAAACTCTAAAAACATATCATAAACGAAAAATTGTTTACTTAATCGCTTCCGTTGTATGAATCTAATTAGAAATTATTTGTAATTTCGTCTAGAGTATGTAAATCAGAGTCAGCATTTACTACCAATTTTGGTTTGATTGCCGGAACCAAAATCAATATAGCCAGTTTCGCTGAAATTTCAAGTTTTTCCTTTAATATTTAAAATTCTCCGATTCCAAGTACTCAGTTTATGTTTTAATCGGGAACGTTTATGAAAGTTCAGTTTCATTTCGTTCTTCGCTTCATAAACAAACTCGTACTTCATATTTCGATTGGTTTCTTACCTGAAACGATACCAGAAACTCGCATTAGTTCAGTTTATCTATCAAACCTTAATGGAACAAATGTTTTAATTCTACGATCCAAAATTAAACTATTGTTTCATGAAGTTTCACATTTTAATCTGAATCAGACCTGAAAGCTGATATAGGTTTGTCTTGTTTGTTCACCGGAAAAAGTCAAAAAAACAAATTTCTCAAAGTAAAAATTGGAGGAAAATTGGTGAGAAATTGTTTTGCACACTCGTACGTATCTGTTTTTGTTATCTCTTTTTGAAGAGAGCGTAGAGAGAAATTTTGCGGAGAGTGAGCGGTTCGTTGAAAAAAGTGCCCCAAGAAGAAAAGAAGAAGAAGAAGGCTTCCAAACAGGAAACCATTATTCCAAAATCGCCGAAATAAAAAAATCTCTAAACCGCAAATTTGTTATTAATCCGGAAATGAAGCATGCAATCGCCATAACTATGACATTTTGTACCTCAAGTGGAAGCGTATACTAAATATATGATGCCTTCAATATTTTACCAATAGGTCTTAGAATAATCATTTAAATAAAAAGTAGCCAAGTATAAAATACAACTAAAATGTATGTTATTTTCGCGATCTGACGCTTCATTTCTGTGGTTAGATTGCATTTCGGCTTTAGCATTTTTCTATTTAACGCTTTTTAGAAATTTGTTAATGCAAAATTCTCATACAAATGTGTACATATTTGCATTTTAACGTTTTTTTTTTTGTATTTCTGCGATTTTGGTTTTTCTTATGAAGAAATTCCGAAAAATAGTAATTTTTATGTTTGAGACATGGATTTTGTTTATATTTTGCCATGTTTTAAGATTTTTTATACACGGAAACGGAAAAGATCAGCGACAAACGCACAGTGACTACATATCTGGATCATGTTAGATAACGAGTAGAGTCTTTCACAATGAAAACGACTACAGACCATATAAAAAACTGTCTTGTTAGGTCCAGGGTTTTAAGACTCTATCAAAATATGGTGCAAGTTGTGAAAAAAGCGCAGAAAAGCGAAGCGCTTATAACTCTTTTCTACATAGGGCTTATATGTTACAACCGGTACGATTACTTAAACAATTAATTTATCTCTAGGAAGCGGTTATTTTAAGGTACCCCACAGAGTAGTCCTGTAACCTCAAATGGTGCGATTCGATTACAAATCATACAACTCCTATTTTGAGGAGAATCTTCGGTATCGTTTCTTTAAAGGGCGGAGATACAAATAAAATCACTTACAGTACTTTTACAATTTTTTTTTGTTTCTTAATATTTACCAATATCAACGCGGTCTAATTGTAACGCGTTATTCGCTGAAATTACTAAACTGCAAATCATCAAATTAATAGATCCTCTTCTATTCTTTTCTATTTTTCAATAAAGGAGGAAGTTGCGATTTGCAAAAATGTACTGGTCTACTCTATTCCACAAAATCATTTGTGTAAAATACATTTTATGCGATGGGACTGAGATCAGCGTGCATGAATGTCTTTAAAAACCTATTCAAAGAAATAATAAGGTGATCTGGAAAAGTCAAACAACACGAACAAGCTTAAACAATCTGTAATTCCTAGAATTAAGTATCCGAGCCTAAAGTCCACAGTCAGCGCTTCAGTTGCAAGAAAATTAAGAAAACTATTCAGAGGTTTACCGTTTTGGTACTAGCTTAGTCAACGATAAGTGTGATACATTGCCTAAAACTTCGTTTTAGAAATGGTAGAAATGTTAGCTCATCTCTTGTGAGCAGTTTGTGAACTACCTGCAAAAGTGATGTCCACTACTGCAGCCAAGGGTACAGAAGATTCACTTTAATCCAATTACCTCTATCCATGTTTTTTTTTTCTTTTGTTTTTGTTTGTTCAACATCTCATAAAGGCTTTTAAGATATCTGCCACGCGATAGTGTTCCCTCTAAACTCATATTGTCTGTATGAAATGTAGCCGATCGCCAGCACTCGTTGCATCTACAAAATACCGGTGTAATAATGATCAATCTTCCGAAAAGGCTTGTGCCACTAAACATTCCGGTGTTTGTTGGTATCAACTAAATGTACACAGCAAAAACTTAAACGCGCGCGTTGTGTTAACAACAAAAAAGTTGCTGGCATTTTTTTCGGGCTTCCAACGTTGTTGGTTTTTTCTTTGCGTATTTTTTCTTAGGCCTTCGTTTAAAAGGGGAGTTGGTGGCACGCAATTTTAAACATGTGCTGCTGCTGCTGCTACTGCCGCAACCGCATCAACTGCTACATAAGCAAACGGAAATTATAAATACGTTTTTATGTTTTCCTCACATTTTCATTCATACAAAACGTTAGCGATGCGATGATGGTGGCAATGATTTCAAATCACTACATTTTAAATGATTTCAATCAGGTACTGTCCGTCGGTCGGGCTGGTGGCAGTCCTCGTTTTTTCTGCATTTCTTGCTTTTTGTAAGAGGGACATGATAAACAATTTTCCTACATTGCCAAGCAGTTGACACAGTTTCCACTTGCACACAGGTTGCAACAAGATGCATGTGAATGCTAAATAGCCGCTTGCAGCAAACGTTGCAATAGCAAAAAGTGCAGAGATCACCATTGCCGGGTTGAAATGCGAATTTGATTTACGTTTATGTTTGCAACGAATGCATTTTGGATTTGTTGAACATGGATTAGTTGGCTGCATTTGCTGTCTGTGTGTTAAATGTGGAACATGGCTTAATTCGAAAGGGAAACTTCCAGAGCTAAAGTGCAATAAATAACTTATGATTGTGTTTAAATCGTTAGGATTTAATAAGGAAATAATAAAATGTGTTTTTGCTTCAAAATTTTAATAGATAATTGATTGTTTTTATATTTTCTTGCTTAACGGATAGTTGGAAGTGGCCACAGTCTCGCTGGTTGATGTGCGTTGCGCATAAAACAGATTTTACAAAAATTTTCATAGATTCCAGCAATAGCTGCTTAATAGCCTCGGATGGAAACAATATTTTAAGTATATTGAACCACCCTTGAAATCTTGTAAAATGAAAACATTTTACTTCTCAACATACCTTTCGAGTGTTTTACCAACACCTTATAGTATACCCTTAAAAGCGTTGATATACATATGTATGTCAAACCGCCATTATGCCAAATCTAGGAATGGAACAAAGAAACACAGATCGACACATATCATCTGTATGTTAATTGCAAAATTGGCTAGGGTAGCCAAATATTGCAACAATTGTTGGAAACTCTTTTACTATCCCTTGCAAATGTCTATAAATGATCAATTTTACCATATAAGTTAATGCACCGATTCATCGTCAGATAAGTGGAGGTGTCTCATACATATTGTGCCGACTTTAATTAAAAATTCGTATTTTATTAGAATTTTTCTACAACCACGTCCGCTTTTAGCGCGAGCCATTAAGCAAGTTTATGAGTTGGACAAAAGTTTTCAACATAAATGTGAACGACATTGTACACTGCAAGTAATCAACGAAAAAATGGTAATTTTTGCACAGTTTTTGGAAGATGGTGTCTTCTCTGCATGTGGGTTTATTCCTTATATTTGCATTCTTTTTCCAACAACAGATTTTTCGTGTTTCGGACATTGCCTGTATATGCGGACATAGCAGGCGCAAAATTTCGCTCTTCTTCAACAGGCATCCGAACATGATGATTAGCCATACTAAACAAACACAAAATGCCCAATTTTTAAAGTATGGGCGTTTCCTTTCAATTTTCATAATTTTGATAATGGGTAGATGGTCGACATCCTTTCGCCATTTTAAGAATGAGTTACCACTAAAAACAAAGTACTTATTCTGGATCAGTGGATGATGTGTCAATAATTTTGATGTCTCTTTAAATTTAAGCAAGTACTTTTGAAATGCCAATTTTTTCCTGTAAAACTGTATCCTCTATTTTTTTAAAAATCTTGTCTAAAATGCTCTATACCTTTCTAACGATAATATTTAACAAGAAGAAATGCATTTACAAAACTATCTTTATCAACAACAACATAGTTTTTTGTGAGTAATTATGACTACCACTGCCATTATTTGGTCCATCGATTTTTGGTCATCCAAATGGCCATCATATTTCATGCCATCAATAATATGACCTTTTCTACTCTTTGCTGAAACATAATTAAAATAGCTTGCGAATGTAATAAAATTTGGGAGACTTTCACTTGAGAAAACACAAATCATTTGTTTCCCAACTTAGTAGTATAAATTAATGACCCTCTATACTTTTGGCGCACTTTCCCCGAAAACGTTACGGCTAATTGATGCTATTTCTTTTTGAGCTTTAGGCCATTTCAGATGCTTCCACAAAAATATGAAAATATTTATCAACATAAACGAATATTCAAAATATCCATGGTGATTGTGGATTTTTCCATTATATTAGCATGACTTATGAAACTACAATCAAAATAAGAAGGATGTGATTCCCAAGAAATGAACTATTGTGCCTCATCTTCTATACCTTGTGTGGAAGAGAGGCGATGATCTTCTTTAAGCCTAAATGTTTTTAGATTTGACACGACTAAACAACCATTTTAGAAGGTAGTTGGAACAAGTTCTCGTTAATTCGTTAATTAAATGAGGTACAGTTGAATTTTGAAAAATCTGTGGCTTTCTCAAATAAGTATTTAAGTTAAAGAAATTTTCAGCAAAATCGACGTAAGTTCGCTTTTATATTTTTTATTGTAAAATATGTGTTTAAACTGTATTTCAACCAGTACGCACTATTTTATACCACATTAGAAATTCTACTTAGAAAATCGTTTTTGTACGTTAAAAAGCAGTAAAAAAT
This sequence comes from Philornis downsi, assembly GCA_019455685.1. Classification (NCBI taxonomy): domain Eukaryota; kingdom Metazoa; phylum Arthropoda; class Insecta; order Diptera; family Muscidae; genus Philornis; species Philornis downsi. Next base: position 361,509 of record JAHXMU010000134.1, on the reverse strand, counting down.
ATGCCAAATTTTCGCATAGAAATTTGAAGAACTTGTGTTTTCACTCAATACTTTTTACCAAATGAAATTTGTCATGCAAAACTGGTATTTCCAACATTTGGACTCTTTAGAACAGTTAAAAGAGTGAACACATAAATACAAATGATTATTCTTGAGAGCCACAGAAAAATTAAAGAGAGACTTTCAGTTGCAAAAATGGCTCACAGATCTCAAATGATCTCACAGAATTACTGACGTTTAAATAAAACATTGATGCCATTGCGACGTTTCTTCGTAACCTTTTAACTAGGATGAGGTACTAACGAAACTTAAGAATATTTCTTTGTAGGTTCTAATAAAAGCTAAATGTGCTTGTTTGATATACGAGTATTTACATTTAAACATGTAGGGCTTAAATGTGTCTTTGATACAAAAAAGCCAAGATACTGAGATTTATAATATAGTATATAAGAAATTGTACCAAAGCGGCCTGGTTTCTGTAAGATACCTTGACATAGTTTCCTCTAAAATGCCGAACCAAAGTGTGATCTGTGAGGAAAAACAGAATATGCCGACTTAAGCAGTCCATTTCATCGTTGATTTCGCTATCTTTATCATTTTTTATTGCATATTTATATGTTATAATTCCAAAATCCATGCCAACCCAGAATTATGTAAATTTTAAGAAAACTACGTGGTATATCAACGCATTGAATATAAGCGAGAATACGTTCTTTTAAATTTCCAAAAGAGAATTTCAATTCAAGTCCTTGTAAGCGCAGATATTTTAGTATCATCCAACAGAATGTAATATATATATGTACATAAAAAATGGAAAGGCATCAAGTTGCGAAATTTGTGTACCTTCCACAATGGATTGCAGTCCACAGCGCGTGGATGAAGTATGCCATAATTAGGGCGGTCGTTTAGGGAGACATAAAAATTATAATAGGATAGTCCTTTTTCATTTCCATTAACGGAACTTCATTTCGGATATTACCACTAATTAAAAAATTGATGGTAAAATTGTAGAAAAATTTGTGAGAATTTCCCATTTTTCTAGAGTTGTTTGGTTGGTCTTTATATGCTGAAATTTCTTTCCCATGAGAACGATTTTGCTCAGTATTGAACTTAACTTGCTATCAATATGATACATTTTCAAGCAAATTTTCAGTCCCCCAAACATAGATGATTCGGTTTTTATCATTTTTTATGTTTTTTATAAGTTGTCTCAGATCAATTTTTCTAGTTGTTGCAAATAGAATTGAAAATTTGGTATATCTCCCATTTTAGGTGGAGAGTAAAAAAACCATAAAAATCCGAATGAGTTAAGTTGTGAAATGGTCCGATTATTTTTTATTTGATGTAGTTTTTAATATTAATTGGCATCCTCGCCAACTGTTGTCGAATTGGCAGTCGCCCAAAGAATGGTGAATAGTAATCGACCGACGTCTTTTTAAATCCCTTTGGCATCAATCTTCTACAGTAATTCATAGTCACGTCAATAAAGATTCATTGCCTAGCAAAGCATTGACGAATGGGCTTGATCTTCGCAGCTTTTGTGCAGATGCAAGGAATTTTTATTAGCATGTTATTTGCATGGCATTTGTTCCTTCATAGTTTGTATGCTTATCTTTATATTATGTTTTTGTAGAAGGTTTTTGGGAGAAGCGTTAAAATTGTTCTCACTTCTATCAATCATTCCTTATAACAGTTTATTTATAATCAATGTTTGTGAGTTCCCTTAATCCTCAGTTGGAAGCCTATTTTAGTCATGCCAAATTTATCCATTGACAATTGTTTAACTATGCCTCCTTATTGGTCCTTGAACATCACAAAAGATCATCTTAAATTTTATTTTTAAACTCACATTCACATTGGTTTATGTTACTAAATATCTGTTCTATTGTATCACTTCCTTCCTTCCTTCCTTCCTACTCTCCCATTTTCATTTTTAGCCAATATTGCATCCTCATTTAGGAATTTCATATCCTGTAACTGCCACTAACTGACGCCGCTCTCTATCCAACTTACCTGGGTGGCTGATACTCGGGCTCTGGTGGTGGAACATGAACATAAACATGCTTGTGTATCACTGGTGGCTGTTGAGGTGGTCCATAAACGGGTGGTGGAGCACCGTAACTGCCACTGGGCACACTGGGGGCATAACTGCTGGGGGGTGGTGCTGCATAACTGTCGCGTGGAGGCTCTGGCCTGGCCACTGCTACTCCAGCTGCACACAAAACCACTAAAACCTAAACACAAGAAATATTATTTTTAATTTCAACAATCACTTCATTCATTTAAGGCGCAATAACAACAAAGGATGATTTTTGGCTTGAAAGTATCGATTCATTTCAAAATGGGCACTTTGTTTTCAGTATCGAAACACTGTGTTTGTGTATCATTTTGCTTGTCTGTTATCTTTTTAGTTTTTGCCAATATTTATTGAATTTAGTTCCGTCTTTCGTTTTCTTTCTGCTCGTCAGCAACCAACACAACATACCACACAAAAAGGCTTCATTTTATTTGAATTGTTTGGCTCAAAGGTTGTTAAAGGATCTTTTCTATGACACGCACACACACACACTCTTCTTTTACTACTTGTTCGTTCTCTTTAGCTACGGATCGGTTGTAACTGTAACTGTTTGTTGTGCTACGCTCCGATTGGATCTGTGTCTTTTGCTAAATCCGTTTGTTTCTTTTATAGTTACGCTAACTACGGACTCCGATCTGTCGACGACGATGGCTGATGAGTTGCTCCAAAATATCACGAACTCTAAATTGCCAAAAAAATAAGCAACAATAACAACAACAAAGCCAGAGTTGCCGTAAACATAAGCAGAAACTCCAACAGTAACAGCAACAGCAGAAGAGCACTCATTTCTTCTTTGTTGTTGTCTCCGTTAACAGTGCCTGGAAGATCTTCAACTTGTGGCAATCGGAGGCTCATAATGTGCGTGTAGTTTTGCTTCTTTGTTTGCTCATTTGACCGCATCTTTGTTGTGTCTCAAGTGACGCTCAACATTGGGACTACTGCACTTTAACGAAAGCCTCAGAGATGGAGCGGTGGGTAAATTAGTACGTTTTAATATACTTTTTTGGGGCCATAAATTAATTTGTTCTCCTACTGCTTTAACTATAATATATGTATTAATTTTAAATAAATGGAACCTTGGGAATTCAATAAAGGAGTCCGATTTTAAGAAAATGTTTTGGTTTGCAAGATGTCATGAAAGGAAGATACATAAATGAGATTTATCTTGCCGATGTATTCATGCTGCGGGTTCCTCAAAAAACTGATGTTGATGCAAAAATCTAGTGCTGGGTGTGAAATGTATCGTTTTGTATGAATCACAGACTTATTGTTAGTTTTCCTGAAAAACACTGTTTAGGAGATAAATAGTAAAGAAAATCGTATAAATGTCATTATGTAGCATCGCGTTTAACCCATAATGTAAAGCACAATGTAATAGAATATAATCGAACTGCAGCATAAATACAATATTTCGCATAAAATGCCGCATTGCAACATCAATTCCAGTTTTCACAAGACTGTTAAATTTAATTGGGATGAATTTTTCTCTCATAATTCGTTTGAGTGCTCGATTATGCGGCGAAATTGCAATTTAAACATTTTAAAATTTGCCACATTCGGAATTTCCAGACTTGAGATTAATATAGGACAGATCTTCAATTTTGTGTGCCCTATAACGTAGACGTGCTGTACGTTCACAGGAGTAAACCATCTCAATGATTATCATCCTCATTTCTTAATATAGTAACGCAGAATTAAAATTCAAAAGAATTCTGCAAGAGATTTTACAGGGTGGAAACACTTTTGGCTTTGGTTGCCAAGATATCGCTTCGAAGACTTCACAAACATTTCTTGAAATTGCTGGAAAAGGCTGCGAATATAATAATACGAATATAGAAATATCGGTAAAATAATTAAAGGAATAAATAAAATATTTAACAATTGGACAGGCGCAAAGTTGGATAGATTCATAGTTGGGCGACTATAAATTTATCGCCAGCCAAGACCTACCCATGAAATATGTCAAATAAACACAAAGATCGACATGGTTTGTTTTTCCTTCTGTTTCTAACCTAACCCAACCAAATCAAATTTACTACATTTAATAAAATTTCAATAAATATTTTGGTTTCTAGAGGCGACAAACAAGACTCAAAACAAAACAAGACTCAACGACGTCTTCTCTGATCTCTTTTATCTGTATTTATTAAAATTAGTTTTATTTTTCTTATCTTTTCAGGTATTTTTCTTAAAATGTTTGTGTATTGGTAAATATAACCGACTTTTTATTACAAATTTGCAAATTGTAATATATTTTATGATGGGTATCAGAGCTTCAAAATTCGATTAAATGAACTGTTGTGTAGAATCTAAACCAGTGATCAAGAGAGTGAATTTCAATGACCGTCATGTTTTGTGGAAGGAATATGTATGCAAAATTAATTTAAATGGCAACCAAAATTGTAGCTTTGTTTGATCGATCACTTTATATTCGGGAAAAATTAAAAAATGGACCCTCATGAGGATATATCGAAGCACAGGTATCAAGATATATGTGTCATATATTGTATAATATATGGTATATACATCAATTTTTATAAATTTTGACGGCTACTACTTCATCATCTCTAAACCAAAATGCCCTATACCAAGAGTGGTGTATGGGGAAAAATCAAATGCAGCATATCCACATTTGCTGTACGCCTTTGTTTTGATCAAAACCAACACTTTTTAGCTTTATCTTTTTATTACTACATCGTATTCATAGCGGAACGTACTTATTTTGATGCAGGTGACCAAATTCGTGCGAAAAATTAAAGGGAATCATCTTAAGAAAAATAAATTTCGGTCCGAAGCCAATATGGTTTAGGGATTAAAGTTCCTTAAAGTTGTTATATTCCCTTTCAAAGAGATTACTCTTAGCTGCTTTGGTAATCTGACGGTAGCTTTTTAAATGGCATGACTTCGGATTCTTTCTAAGCGAATGTAAAATAAATGTCCTTGTGGAACAGCATTGTGCGAAATTAAAAAATATTTTTAAAGGATCATATTTCAGAAAGCCCTTTTATTAATTTTTGGCTAACAAATAGGTCTACGTGTTAGATTTATCTGCTTCGGGAAAAATAACAACAATGAACAAATTATAATAAAGGCGGCTGTTGTGTGTTTCAACCATAAGGAGGGCAAATGTAAAATTTTCGCATATGTAAGCAGGGCGAGTATAGACAAACAGCTAATTTTGGAGTTACCAAAAATACTTTTAAATTTGAATTTGAGAAATATTTTCAACCAGCATTCTAGTAAATATTTATTTATTTATTTATTTATTTATTTATTTATTTATTTATTTGTATTGCTAACTAACAATAATAAAATTGTTAATTAGCGGAGGTAGCCAGAGCATCAAAGGCCTTAGGCTAATTTATTTATTTATTACTATTATTTTTTTTTTAACAAGACGAAAAAGATGGTCAAAAGTTGAGTTGCATCTTTGAGGAATTTTTTTGGAAAGGCTCTTATGAAATTTGAAGGCTTCGACTGGCTTCGACAATACGTTTAAAATACGTAAAACAATAAATTCATAGAATTTTATAAAACGCTGGGTGTTAATTTTGTTCAGCTTTTTGGCCTACATATTGACAAATACGGTAGATTTGATTATATGGGCCGGGAGATTTGGTTGTATTTTGCGTATCTGGAATGTAGAGTCGTTAAAGTTTTTTTTTTTTAGATACTTTTAGATCTGACAAGGCAGAACAGATTTGTCTATCTTTCCAAAAACGTTTATTACAAATATAAAAAAAAGAAGACAATAGAATCAAAATAACGTTCCAATTGAATTGTATGCTATTTCCTTCAGATATATTCCTTACACCTTCTTGTAGCTGGGCGTGTACTTTTTTTTAGAAATACATTGTGAGACATGCCGGGCCGGATAGCCAATTTAAGTTTTCAAAAATTAACTCAGAAACAGATTTCAGTTTGAAATTAATATCGATTTCGTTACTCATTTCCACAAACATTTACAGACCAATAGATCACAAAAGATGTGCTTGATTTGGCTTCAAACCAATTTAAAATCAACTATACTGTGTTTTTAGGAGATTAGGAATCGGACAAAACAAAACAAATAAAACAAATTTCGGTTAAAATTACATTTAATTCGATAAAAACATATTAGTTGTTATCTAAAATGATCCAATTTGACATAATCATTTTTGGGATCTGACAGTATGTAAATTGATGTTTTCGGATATATATGGATATACGTTATTTTAAAAGGGTAGGCAAATGTCTTTCTTGTGGGAATTCCCGGGATAGTGAGAAATTCTAAACGTAACTAAATCTTTTCTGAGAAGGTAAGATTACAGCAACGCTCTGTGCAGAATTATAATTGAAGAAATATCATGTTGTTGCTCAGTTAAGTACTTTTTAGCACAACTTTTGAAAAGTACTTTGTGCTACGTGCCATTCCTAACACATTGCTGCTTGAGCAAGCGTTGAAGTTCCGTCGCTCTAAAGCTTGTGGATCGCAGCGTTGGATCTTCAGCTGTCTTACTGTGAAAATGAAACACGATCACTTTCGTTTTCATTTACTGCGTTAACTCTCTTCCAGCGGCATTCGGTCGTTCGTAGCTCTCTTATGCCTTTTAACTTCATAATTACATTCAAGGTGATCTTCAACATCTTTTTGTTTTCATTATTACGGCGATGGTGGTTGTTGCTGCTTGTAATGACTGTGTTTGTTTGTTTTGTTGCCTCTTTTTCTGTTGCTGTTGTTACAATTTTCGGTTTTCTTGGAAGGCAGCAACGGCAAACAACATCGGTCCATCTGCTGAATGCCACATGTTGCACAATCAGAGTTACTTACTGGCCGGTGGTGTTCTTCATTGGCCATCAATGTCAGAAGCATTTTTTAAAAGTGCCTTTAATTTTTGACAATCGTGTTGTTGCCATTCTTGATTGACACTATTAAATCAATTAGTCTTCAGCAGCAAGAGTAAACTTATTTAGTAGCGTCGTGCAAAAATTCCTATCGATGATTTGAAGTTTATTACTGGCAACTTTGAGGATTGGTCAATAATTTTGTAACCCCTGAAGTGTGAGAAAATGAAGTTGATGGTGATTTTTGTATTCGACAATAATGTAATGTTAATTTAGTGCAGAGGAAGGCAACAATCAAAAATGCAAGTGATAGATATTCCGGTTCGATTCAGCGATGGGCGTCTGTCCGTCCACCTATGCGTTCTTGTAACGTATCTATAGGTGACAAAGTTGGCACATTGTATGTATGTATAAGGTCAGTTTCATATTTATAAGGCCACCAATAAATTTGCTTTATTTGCAAGCGATTTTTATGATCCTTACGATCTGGATGAAAATGGGGACAGAGACTGGATTTTCCAACAGGATAACGCCGCAATCCACGTCAGCAGAAAGACAAAATCATGGGTTTCCTCCAAAACAATCAATGTTACGAACTGGCCATCGCTTACTAGATCCATAAGCGCCAGAATCTCGTAAAAAAAGTCGAATGAGACTGTGGATCCCTTCCAGTTTGGGCTCAATTTTTCTTCCATTGCATCCTTCGTTCTTGTAAGCGACTATTTTACCTATTTCGAGTTTTGTCACATATTTTCCTCACGGCATGTCTTTTTTATTTTTGAATGTTACCTCCTCTTCATAAAAATTATTTAGATCTTATCGTTTGCACCTTTAAACATTTACTAATTGAACTTGGCGTTATAATTGTGAAACACTAAATTATCACAAAAACAAAAGCACCGGAACCTGCACAAATCCCAAAGTTTGTCTGCATGGTTGTTTCATCCAAAAAAGTATTTTAATAGAAAATCATAACAACAAAAACTGTACCGTTACACAAATAAAGCAAATTTACGGGTGGCCTTATAAATATGAAACGCCCATAGCAAGTTGGCGATATCGGTCAAAGTTTCGATATAGGATCGGTGCGTAATGCATTATCCAAGTCGCCACTTAAAGCCACTGGATTAGTTATAATTTATATAAATTTTGCGTACATACTTTTCGCTGGCAAATATCTTTCTACGTCATCTGGATCATCTCAGTCTATGTTTTGGTATAGTGGACAATAGACAACCAAATCCTAGTTCATCGCTTCCAAGATCTGTAGTTTTTGTTAAAATCTTGTTATTTTTAAACCATATAATTTAATTGGATCAGGACGAATCCTGTAGAAAAAGCGCATATGAGTACATGTGTTAATGGCATGATCTCCAAATGGTTCGTCCCAGCTAAGTTTAATTGCTTCCGAAAATTGTGGTCTCGATTTATATTAATGATATTTGATCATGTTTTAATCCTTATTCAAATTTGTCGTCCATGTTTGCATTAAAATCTGAATGAAGCGATTTGGTTAGTTCAGAGATGAAACTTACTGAAAATGGCCTCTAAATATGTGACATGTCGATCACTGTACAGTACAGCCACCCTAATGATGGCTTTGTGTTAATCTCATTGAAAATCAATCCATGTTTTGATTGTTCATTTATACATATATGGTCACTATACAAATGCATTTGTCAGGCTAGGTTTTAAGGCTTTTACGAGCCACAATTTTTATCGCAAAATTCATTATATTTAGCTTACATGATTTGATTGTGCCAGGGATGAATAGAATCAAAAAAGGTCATATCGTCTTGTTTAGCTGATATATTTCTACAAGTTTGGTTTTTTTCTTTTTTCTTGAGTCCACATTTATCGTAACCGTTTAAGTAAACGTCATTTTGGGTCATATTTCCGTACAACTCCGGGAATTAGACGATACAGCCACATAGATTTTTTATTTACTGTTGCCAAAAATGTTTGGGGGACTAAGGCCTTCATACAAAATTAAGGATTGAGACCAGCAGCTTGGTTTTTATCCAATTAAGCACAAATTTTAGCGACTGTCTTAATATATAATTAGACTTTGGGCACACACATATTCAATTACATTTCCAAACGCCAATAACGCCTTAATCGATAACACAGTTTAACATAAATTTTGGCATGGACAATTTCTTCAGCAAATGATTGCACAAGATGAGTGTAGTCAAATTCCCATTTTTGTATCCTATACGATATTGTGCGATCACACTTCTTCAGTGAAACTCAGCAAGGGTTAATTTCGTGGCTCATTCAAATGGCCTACTTCATGTTTTAAGGAGCTTTTTCATTTTTAGTTTTACTCAAGAAATGCACTAAACTGGATAACTAGCAAGGGAAGTTGTGCTTTTATACACAATCTTATACAAATATATTGTAGATATCCTAGGACATGATTTACATCCATTTCCTAAAAATAATGCTTGCTCTTTTTTTAAATATAAAGCTAACAAAATGTGCACTGAAACAGCTATGAATTGGGGAGGAGATACCACTGAAGGTTGTCAAAGATCAGAATTATTCACATTTTATTTTCATGTGTCCTTTCAGATTTTTTAGGTACAATGTCAGATGAAATGTCACTTATTGTAATCTAAAACTTCACAATTATTTTATTGAAAAATGGTCAACATAAATTATATTTTTAAAAGGCAAAAGTTATGCAGTATGTAAAGATATTGTTTTGAAATTTCCACAAATTTTTCCGAAACATATTTGCAATATATTCTGACCCAATAACTTCCATCTTGAAGAGGTTTTCGAAGGACAAGACGTATTTTTTGAAAGTGGAGATAAAGGAAACTGGAATATATACGGAATAGATTTGTAGAAAGCCTTACGGAAGAATTATTTCGTAAAAGAATTTAAAGGATATGTGGAAATTGAAGATAGAGAATCTTTGTCTTAGTGATTCTGTGGCACCATAAGTCCTTTCCCGCTAGCCATCCATGTGAGTGCACTTCTTAAACTTTTATAATTCTCACGACAACTTCTCGCCCATAAAGCTAAGTCGCCATATGCTTTTGTAAACAAATTAAAGAAGTGAATCGAAAGTTCCCTCATGTGGCGCTTATTCGTCTCAAAACCCGACAATTTCGTACAGGAACAAAATATGTTGTGCTAACACAAAATCGGTAATATTTCACGGTTATGGTGATGCAAAATATCCGTCCTTATGCTCTACATCTGACAATTTCAACTATAACTCACTGGTCTCACTGGATCTTTCCCAAAATGGTAGAGACTTATTTGTACTTCCATTCTAATCTGACTTAAACGACTACTAAAATAAAATTCCGAAGGGAAATTAGTTAAAACATTAGCTAAGGTTACCAATCTAATTGGGCTATATGATGGAAAAGACATTTTCGGTCTCAAAAGTCTCTCCCTATGTTAATTGATAAACGTTTACCTTAGACAATTTATGTTTTATGCCACCTTACAGTGTGGCCTGTTTCTTGCATGGCCACAATCAGTGGATTCTACTCCATAATTTAGGTGTCTTCTCCTTAAGCGTTGCCACGTAATTGATTCTCAGTAGATACTTATTTGAAAAAAATCGTGTCCATAAATGTCAGCTAAAATCATAGATTTTTTCGCCATATGCCCATATCATACACAACAATAACATCAGGAAGCAATCGCATATGCTAACATTTGCGAAAATCAATTTCAATCTTTGACAGAAAAATCGCTTAAATTGCGTGTGACACTTGTCACATGGCGATCCATTGATACAAATCTCTAACTAATTGGATCGCGTTGCACACATTTGGGGGAAAGAGACCAAACGAAGTCTATACAACCAAAAGAGATCATGGCCCCTTGCAAACGCATCGTGCGATCTTCACACGTTGAGTGGGGAAAATGTTGCACAAAGTCCTTGGCAACATTGGAATTCATAACATTTGGACAATGATAGCTTTTTACTGCTCTAACAAGGAAACATTTGGGAAACTATATGGTGTAAAACCAAAATGGTCAATGGTGTCCATGGTGGTTGGACTTGGCGACGGCGTTATTCATTTGAACGTAACAAAAAGATGAATGCTGCAACTAATATGCAATTCTGTTGCATGTTACAACACGCACTTTACAAGTGGCATACCAATGACTTTATCGTTTGAATTCGATTTTGTTTTTAATTTTTCTGTTATTTGTTTTGTTTCCTTTTTTTCTTTGCTTGAAGCGGGACTATGTGACTGTGACAAAGATGCATTTTGACTGATTGTCGCTGCAAGTCGTTAAGTCCAGTTTAGATGTGCTCCAGGCCATAATTTGCCAGTCAGCTCAGCTGACCAAGATATTGGGCAATAGTCTTCAACATCAACAGTTTATTTTCTGTTTATTTCATTTGCAGAGACGAATTGTAAAGATGCTGCAACAATTACCCGCACACACAAAGACATATGGTTGCAAAGTGTTTGTGGGCTCGTAAAATTCGTGCAGTGCAACCACAGTTGCCGCAAAGTTGACCACTAGGGTGATTAGCATTATCTATGTTGTGAGAGGAAAATAATTTGTTTCTCTCCTTATTAACCAATACAAATAAAGAATTTCGAGCGGAGAACCCACTTGCACAAACCTTCGCCTTAGCGCTTTTGCGGAAATTCGACTGGTTTGTGTCATATTTTTTCTATGAGCGGTGAGCCTTCTTACGTACTAAATATGTACTCGCATTTTAAGCAAACTGCCCATGAATATATTTATATTTCTGACCGTTTTAAATAACTCCACCGGCAAGAGATCAGCATTCACAACTTTGTTGTTGCTAAGCCGTGGCACTGTTATTGTCTTCTCTTTCTGACTTGGTGCTGGGCAATTTGTGCAGTGCTGTCATACGAAACTAGTAGCCCATATTAATCATATCTATGACCAGATTTGCGTCGTTTTCCTTAATTTTAGGTCGAATTTTACAATTTTCCCCGCACCATTTTGTATTCTCGTTTTCCCGCTATTTGCATATACGTCTCTTTCACAAGACAATCTGCCTTTCTTTTCTTCTCCTTACACCGTCTACTCAAATCACACGTTGAAATTTGCTGCAGCATTATCATGCACACAGTTATTTCTATCCCTGCCGCAGTGCGACATTTTCATTGTGCCGAGCCTTATCCGAGCGCAAAGAATATGCAGTATTTGGCCATTGAGTGTCAGGAAAATGACGATAGGCGGCGTTGAGTCGCAGCAATTGAGAGCGCATGTTGCCAAAGGCTGCACCTGTCGCAGAGACGTGCAGCTTTGCGGTGTCTAACTTTCTTCGTACTCTTTCTGTTCTGCTAAATTTCGGCTGTATCTTAACTGCAACCAGATGTAGGTCCAAGTTTGTGTTAGCATCACGCTACATTACCAGCATACTGAATACGAATATATTTGTGTTGAAACCTAGTTCCACTTATAGCATGAGTCTATGAACGAATTACTAGTTGAATCTGCTGACTTAAGAGTATATTTTCTTTCTATTTTGATACTGAAATCTTCAAGAACAAATACGAGTATAACGTAGTGGTCCTATGTTCCTTCTATGACTTCATGGAATATATTCGTAGTATCACAGCCTTTGTCGTTCACTGGGGCGTGCGCACAAATCGGGGCAATAAAATGGAATGGAATGGAATTGCACCTTAATGCAGCATGTGAATATTCTGTCACTTACAAGTCTAACTCGTAACGCAAAATGCTTGCGTGTTGTGTATCATTGTTCTCATATCTCCTGGATGGCGCTGACGTCAGGCTTATACTTATTATATAGGATACTAGCCCATCGCCGTAAAGAATCTGGACATTCCAGTAGAATCCTTTTAAACCACACTTCTTATAACATTAGCGAAGCCCTCTATATGATGAGTTTCGCAGCTTTCCTTCCTCTTTTATTTTATTTGTAAATTTAAGTTCTGATAAATTTAAGTTCTGCCTAACACGCACCGGTGGTATCATTGTTAGATTTTTCAACCGGGATCCTCTTTGCTTTACCCACCACTAGCCAAATGTTCTATGCTACTATTAGGAGACACTTGACCATGGGTCGGAAGTCATGACTTGTTTGGGAAATTCTGCTAGCAACTAGTTTCTGGTCAAATCCGGCTGATATCCCAAATTAAAAGAATCCCATGCTCCTTTTGGCGGGCTTAGCCATACCATTATCAGTCTCAACTACTAATTTCCAAAGCTAGAGTCACCCTAATGACACAAGGAAATGTTGCTGAAGCGAACAAGAAACCCCCAGGAGAAAGAAGAGGAAGCCTATTGAAACTACATTAGCTCTCCTGCGAACACAATAAGAGCAACATGCAGCGACCGGTAACATCTCTGATAAAGAGCAGCGATAATGTTTCTTACCGTGCAATTGTAGGTGAAAAGATGTTAAAGAAATGGGAAACATAAATGAACGCAAGACCAAAAATAAAAAAATAAAAACTGTTGATTAAACACGATTTTTATGCAACATTCGCAGTCAGATAGTCCACAACGCGCGTCCATCACCCCTACGTCCGACGACGAAACCTCCGTAAAAGTTGACCATAGCCGTGTGCAGACGAGTCCTATACCTTGGAAATATCTGGATCTGCTTTTTGCCTCTTTCCCATGTAAAATGTATTTGCTTAGGAGTGTCAAAACTAATTTCGCTAAATACGGAAGTTTTCGATAAATTTAAAATGTTGCAACATTTGTGGCTACAACCTATTTGTCTATTTATCTTCTTTACTCTGCAATCGGTTAAGTGTTCGAGGTGGTCGGCGCTGGTGCTGGCGATGTATCTGGTGGTAATTTGATGAGCGAAACGTGTTGCGTTTTTAAGTGGCCATGATTTTCGTCAGCATCGAATCTTTGTACTAACAACGAATGAACACAATTTCAAGCTTGCAAGTAATCCCCCATTTGGGTCAATTGCAAATATTTTCTTTAATTTTTTTAAGGAGTTGATTTTTGACATTTCATGTCATAACGATCGGCAAATAAACACCTACAAATAGGAAAACGTGATTATATTTCGTGGAGTAAACGGAAAATGTGAATGTTGAATTTATGACATCAAATTTGTACTGACATGTTTAATGGCAACGACGAATTCTATTTTTTATTGGGCTGTAATAGTAAAACAAACCAGCAATAACATTTTCAAGACCACTTTTAGTATGATTTAGACAAAAATGTTGAAGCGAAAGCTGAAATAAGTGACCTTCCCTAAACGACTACCTGCAGTGCAGGAAATAATACTAACATCTTTATGAGGATTGACGTAAATCTTTAAATGCAATTAACGTCTGTCATGGGGACTCACTTGCACTAACGGCTCGGTCTCGAGTGCTGATGCCAGCTGTAAGAATCTCTAGTGGTAATATTTTAAACTAATGAATACATGGTAAATATAATAAAATAAAGCCCTCATATGTTAAGAACTACAATGTTATAACGATCATGTTTAACAATACTTGTATTAACAGCCCGGTCGGACAGTCGGAATCGTCATCAAACTCTAATAAGTTTAAAAATAGAATTCGTATAAGCTCCCCGAATGCGAGAAGCTCTTCTGTATTACATTTATGAGATGCAAGGGCTATTGTTGGCTTCATTAAATTCCACATATGAATAAGAACAAAGCGCAGTTGTAGGTTTCAAATTTAATTCATTTTAGATGAGAAATATCAATAATCACTGATTTCCTCTATTGATTTATCAGACGAGAATTGATTCCTCTATAATAGGAAGGGGGGATATGTTTACCATTCCTTTTATGACAGGTGGAAATGAGCGTAGGGGATCCAACGCATATAATCTGTACCATGAACCATCTGATAGAAAAATTGTCATTCGTTAAATGTAATCAATACACGGTTATGGTATATATGTGGGAAAAAATTCAAATTCACATACTTTTTTTAGGGATGTCCATATATAAGTATATATAAGTTAATTAAAAGCGCATATATAACTTAATTAGAAGCACTGTATGACGGTAATTGATAGATGCCGGAAGGAAACTGCCTCCGTTTTTAGATTTTGATAAGGGTGTAGGTGGGATTATGGAAAATACTAAGATATCCATTTATACTGAAAATGCAACCCAAGTCGATATTATTTACATATGTCCTATTTATTATGCATATATATACATATATATATGTGTGTGTGATATTATTTATTATATGCTTTTAAGATTCCCACCTATCTGACGATGAATCAGAACATCATCTACTACACTGTGGCTCCCAGTGGGAAAAACTGAATCAGTAGGAAAATCTCTGCCTATACAAAATGTACTTTTTTTAATATTCTATTATCATTCAAAGACTTTCTTTTATTTACTCACAATAACAATATGCGATGATAATCGTCAACTATAGAAAGGAATCATGGGAGATCAAACATTTTTATTTGCACTTGTCCAGTGGTAGGCGTGGTTATTGATAACTACTAAAAATATATTTCAGTAGATATTAAATTAAAAAATGTTATATATGCAAAAAGCCGGTTTAGGTACTCGCACACAACCAACAGCAAATGAATACATTTTCTGCTCACTTGAATAGCGCCCCCTAATCATTTAACAATAATGATTACTATTTAAAGTACACTTCACATAACGTTTCAGTTTTTACTTATTTGTTTCTCCTACTTCCTGGGGTAAGTGCAAGTGTATCAACGGTAAGAAGAGTTATTTTCATAGCAGCACACTTGCACCGCTTGAGACTTAAAAGGAAACCACCGATAGACAATCTCCGTAAGGAATGTCGCCTTAATTTTTGTCTTATGACTATGACGTAGAGTAGAGAGTGGAATAGAATTAAATTTTTTTCGACGAAAAAATTAATTAATTACTACTTCCACGGTCTTCGAAAAGAGGAACACCTACTCAATTGACTACACAGGGGATAAGGTGAAGTTTTAGTGTGGGGTGCGATCTCTTATTATGGCAAAATAGAGCTCCATTTTCTCTCTGTAAAAATGAATGCGACTTCATACAAAACCGTGCTGAAAAAAGCTTTTCCTGAAATTAAAAATGTTTTCGGAGACTTGGAGTGGAAATTCCAGCATGACAACGCGCCAATCCACACAGCTAGAGTCGTCAAATCATGGATTGAAAGCCAAAATGTTGAGGTTATGAACTGGCCGCCTTATGCTCCAGACTTAAACATTATTGAAAACGTCTGGGAATGGCTAGTACGCAAGGTGTACGAATCAGGCAAGCAATATTCAAGCAAAAGTGAACTCATAAATGGAATTAAACAGCCCCGGTCATGTATTTCGCTAGACCTAATCATTTTGAATTGAATCATTCGAATTGAATTCTTGTAATTTTGGATTTCCAAAGTAGTTTGTCTTTCCTTGAATCAACCCTTACTCAAAGAACATTTATGAAAGGGTTAGTTTGGTATTCCCAAATAGTGGTTCCTGATTCTATATATGTATCATATATTTAAAATCTGTTGCAGATTTTGAGAAATAATCAGCTTAGAAATAACCGAATATTGCAGACGTGAATCAATGATAAGGAATGGCTATAAATCGATATGGTAGACATTTAGTTTTAAATAGTACAGAGCACTTTTTCTAATAATCGATACATTAAAACCGCAAGGACTAGAACTCTCTTGTATCGTTTCTAAAATCTCCATAAGCAATTTATTCAACAAAATTTATAGGGCATATAAATTTGCCGTCTTCTTGGAGTCAAAGATATCGTGATAATTCTTGTATTGAAAAGAAATTAACCAATAATCGATTTATTTTGTTCCACTCTGAGAATTTTTTTTTAAAGTCACGTAAACTAATTTTTCCCTTTTCTTTTGAAAATTAGCACAATTTTATTAAATCTTTTTAATAATTAAAAAAAAATTAAATAGAATTCTACGCTGGGTGACGCACGAGTCACGTCGATGTTCATCACTGCCTAGTAGGTTGCAGCGATGACTGTCTCAATTATCTTCCGAATGTGTTGCTCTAAATCATCCAAATTTAATTGTTTTGTTTCGTCACAACCCCAAAGAAGCAAGGCCAGAAAATCTGAAAACCCCTTAAATGTCAACGAAATATTTTGGCGGCTATATTTTATGCGTAGTTTTCAATGTCACATTACTTCACATATAATCACATAGACTACAAATTAGCTCAATAACATTGATCAGGTTTTCAAAAGGAAACAATTTGTGGGTTGACGAAAAAACACTTTTCGGGTTAACGAAAACGAATGTCTTCCTTTACATAAGCCAAAAAAGCAGGATTCAAACAGGAGTCCAATAAGTAGCAGTCTTCCACTAAATGACAGCGACCAATTCATTTAAAAACTAAGCGTATAAATTAAAATTTTAGTATCGAATGTCTACACAAAAAAAAAATGTCGTAAACTCAGTAGCAATGGCAAGTGCTGATAGCTTGAAAACACAAAGTAAAACAAAATTCACAAGTAATATTTAATTCTCCTCTATAACTTACAACATTAACGAACATCCACCACCAAAATGCATTGCAGATGGTGCTGATCATCAGCAACACTGTCATCATCACCATCATCATCATCATCGTCATCATTGTTGCACCAGTGGTACTGATGATGCTCATAACTTTTAAAATCATCGCAATGAAGTGCCTCCACATAGACCTCTTACAAAAATATTGTGGCCTAAAACTTGACCAAATGAGAAATAAAAAAAAGTAAACTATAAGCCAAATTGTGCATTGCGTTACGTTTCCAATTCGAGCGATTGGTACTTGCGTTGGTTGCTCTGATTATGGGTTTCATCATAACACAGACATTGAGTATTGGCCGAGTTTGAATGCACAATCAGATACCAATATGGAGATACCTGCGTATTATGCATAATCTGCTGAATGCGAGTGCAACATTTGCAGCACCGATGTGGTCTGAAGTTTATGCTTCTCACGATAATGTCTGCAGCCATTTTTCCCTCTCGGACACGTCTATATGAATGCCAGCCCATATAAAAGTGCAGTTTATGCTATAATTGCAGATGAGTTAGCTTAGTTTTCTGTCCCATGATTATTGTTTATTCGAATGTCTGTCTTCATGTTGTCCGTCCTTTCATCCTTGGCCCCTTGATGGTCCACTCGACTGTAGCAGCATTTTGCACTCGATTTGTGTTTGCATGCTGTGGTTTGTGGCTGGTGGTAGCAACATCTTGGGAGACAACAACATCTGTAGCTATTGCCATAATATAAATGTTAAAATGTCGTCTTGTCGTTGTGTAACACTCCAGTTGATATTTAATGATCATCCATATTTTTTCGTAAAATGAAGCAAAGATTGCCAATATTCATGATCCTTTTTTTTAGCAACTTTGAAAAGAGTTCTTGGCCAATGTTACGCAACACAAAAGTCTCCCCATTTTGTAGATGGAATATGATCTTTAAATTTAATGGTTAATTTATACGAGGGCGGTCCCAAAACTAGCCGACCTAAAAAATAAGACACATAAAAGTTGGGAAAATTGTCTTTATTTTTTAACGTCATCTACCCTTAGTTCGAGAACACTTTTTCCAGCGATATTCAACAGCTTCTATATACCGTAAAAACGGTCTAACTCCTTAAAATAGCCATCAACCGCAGACTCCACCTGTTCATTGTTGGTAAATATTTTATCACCGAACTATTTTTGAAGTTTGGAAATAGATAATAATTGAAGAGAGCTACGGGAAAATCTGGCGAATTAGGTGCGTGATGAATCAATTCGAACTTCATTAATTCATTTATTTTGGCCATCATAGTAGTGAATGAGAGAATTGGAGCATTATCTTGTTGAAACAGCGCTTTCTTTTTCTCCAAATGCGACACTTTTTCCATAATTTCATCATCTAAACGCTACAATAAATTAGCCGTTGAAGGATTTTCTTAACAATTCCACGCGCATCCCGAAAAACAGATGGCATGGCCTTACTTGCAGATGGAACCGCCTTCGCCTTCTTTGGGCACGATACTCCCATTCCAGTCCACTGCTGTAATTGGACCCATGTCTCAACCACAGTTATAAATCGACGCAAAAATTCGGCTCTATTCCGGTGGCGTAGCCATCTCAATTGGTCGACCACTACGGTGTTCGTCGTGGCAGCTCGTACGACCTCAGGTAAACTCTGCTACCCAATTTTTTACAGTCTTAAACGAAGGAACAAGCTTCCCCAGAGTGGAATCTTGCTCGGCTTTAATATTGGTTTGGCTGAGACCTTTCAAATGGAAGCATTGAATCAATAATGGTGACCAAAATTTTTCATGTTTACATATTCACTGAGATCGTTTACTTTTGATGGCTCGAATAAAAGTGCTAAACAATGCTGCGACTTGAAACTTAAAACATGTTTTGTAAGGTTGCCACTTTTCACCAAAATAATTTTTTTTTAATTTACTGGAATCATCTATACGTCAGGTCGGCTAGTTTTGGGACCGTCCTCTTATCATGAAACTGAGTCACTCCAATTCAGTAGAATATTTTTGAAAGAGCATCGTATAGGCCGGCGAATTTTGTTTAAATAATGGTGAGAGTATAATAAGTTTGTGCTTCCGCTTGCGACACCTTGAAATACACATTTTAGGCCCCTTATGGATCACGTGAGAACGATCCCCATAAAAATCCGTGTTGATTTAATCACATCCATCTGTTTGTTAATTTGTCAGTTGAAAGCCCGGTAGCATGATTTAGGAGGGTGAGAATTTGCACAAAACATCCTATGTTCATAGGCCGATTTACGTTCTTAATTGGGCAAAATCGGTAAATTTGGAAAAAGTTGCCCATATCAGAAGTGAACTTACCCCTGGATAGATGGAATTTTTTAAATAAGTTTTTGGTTACCTTCTAGCTTAAAGATGCGGATACAGATGCATGTTTTTTTGTGGTTTTTCGTTTCAAATGACTAAATAAATTTTCCCTAATGAACAATAGACGACATAATTATGAGCTCATACGAATATACACAGTCTCATAGACGGGAACTCCAGCACAGTTGTAACAATAATTTAAGATTATGTTGTTAACAATGTTATTGCATGAGCTTTGCTAATCTACAATTTTAATAAAGATATCTTGCAATGAAAACGGTTAACAAACACATTATTTTTTCATTTGATTAATTTGAAGTGCGTGCTGATTTCATTTTTTGAAACGTTGAGTTATATCATTGCGTGTATGTAAATGCATAGATTTATTGATGACATATTTATATGTATATGTGTGGAAAATGTGAGTATATTTATATTACTCTGCAGATATACTTTCTGACAATCAGCCTTATTACTCTTAAAGCTGCAAAGAGTCTGAATTTTCATCAAAAAGTGAGCTATAAGTCATGAAGGAAGTCGCCTCTCTGGCAATGAGTATGTGGATCGTTAGCGACAATTTGTATCGCAAGTCTAACAGGTGGGTTAACTCTACAGTACGAAAAAAACTTTTGACCACAAAAGAACTAAAGCGTTCCTGACAAAAAGGCGTTTTCCTAATAGGTATTAAATTTTATAGTCTAATCAAAGCACTATATAGTAATAATTGATAAAAAAAATGGGAAGCAACCGTTCCAATTTTTAGATATTTGTAAGAGAACAAACTAATTAAAGGCATGGTTATTGAAAAGTACGAAAATTAAAATTTTCAGTTGAAAAACAAGATTAGTCGATGCTGCAGGGTGAATAGTTAGTAGTAGTAGGCACAAATTCATGGTAGGGAATATATAAGGTTTGGCCCAGCCTTACATTTGACATCTTTTCAATTTACGTTAAATTTATTAAATTACCAAATTTGTTTAGATTACCGATTTTTGTTTTTAGCAACACAATGGAAGAAAAAAGAACATTTGTTGGAATATATTTCGAACCCTGACTATAAAAATTACATAAGAAAAATTTTTGTTAAATAATTTTTTAAAAATTTTTTTGGTTTGTTCCTGTTTGGTTTTTTCACTCATTCAATAGATCTTGTTGTTAACCGGTTTAGATTAAAATCGATTTTTTACCAAAATAAACATTTTTAAAATGTGAAAAAATCCGAAAGAAAAATTAAAATAATTCATGGAAGTCCAGTTCTTCTTCCCGTAACTGAGTTTTGCAATACAGTAAAATATTTCAAAAAAAAAACATCATAACATTTGTTTGACAAAATTTATTATGTCCAAGATATATTTATTATTGTTCGATTTTTATGGTGAAAAAGGTACATCAATACGTTGTTTCAATTTGAATTCTAAAAAATGTTTCGCGTAGGTTTGCCTCTCCGTTTTTCTACATGTAAGATATAGTAAAAAGAATTCCTCTGTTTTTGTATAAGCAATAATAATGGCCGAATTCAGTGAAAACTAGTAATGAAGTTCCAATGAGAAGCATTTGGGTAAAGTCTTTCCATATTTTCACTTGAATTGGGAGAATTTCATATAGAAAAACAGAGACATTGACTTTCGCAAAATTGGAAATTAAAAAAAAACTAAAAAATATTGATACAAAAAAACTGACAAGAATTTAACGCGTTGTTGGAAGGTTAATGCAATATATTTGTAATTTTTTGTGTTCTTTAGAATACAGTTTGACTGTTTATAAAATAGCCCGTAGCTAACGCAAACAATATTTTTGCATACAGCTGAGAGCTTTTAGTTTAATGACCAAATACGTAATATTGGATATCTAGTGGAAATTGTCTTCGAATACCTTATTTCCAATACAGTAACAAAATTCCAGGCTTTATGGTATATTTTACTTTTTTGTGTTTCAAAATGTTGATTTTGATAAAAAAAATCCAATCTCTGTCAAATATTCGTTTCGTCCAGTGTCCTTTAAACATTTAATCGATTTGAAAATAATGTGTACTTAAATTGTACATTGCCTTCACATCGATGCGTTTATCGGGCCGATAGGTAGCTTCTAGGTCAAAGTATAACAAGTCAAACTGTGCTCTTAATGGAGGAGACATATTAGCTTTATGTGGGTAAGATTAGGTTGCTGTTTAAGGATAGCATTAGATTGTACAGATTTTAATAATTTTTGGAAATGAAAGGAACAGTTGGAGGGGTAGTTTTTAGTAAAGAGTTATTATGTAAGTCGTTACGTGTACTCATCTCCAGTGAGAAATACCGATGGTTTGTTTTTCTATTTCGTAACTGTTCCAATTTACTTGAAGTGTAAGATTTTGTGGAAGATTACAACTATCTGCTACCGGTATGGAAACTCCCAATTTAAACTCAAAACATTTTGTATGTATCAGCTTGTGATATCCATGCACTGTAAAGAAAATTTATAATGACAACTAATTAGCAAAAAAGAGCATCCAAAAATGTCAGATATATGCCCCACTTGTGATCATAAAATTAATGAAACTATTATGGGCTTACCAAAAGGAGGATCCTGTTGTATTTGGCAGCGTTTCAGTACATTTTCACCGGATATCATAAACCAGTGAAATACATATAATTTGTATTTAAATTTGCATAGGTCCAGAAAACCGCTAGGCTGCTTCTTCGGAAAATGGAATGGGAGGGAATGGCTCGCCTTTTTTTTTGTTGAATACAGCTAGAGCGATGCCATCATACTAAAAATGAAGGTTATATGAACATATGAACTGATATGATTGGTTTTTAGTAAAGTTCGTCCAAACCACATTAACAAATACTATTAGGTTCGAATGGAAAATGTGGCTTGTAGAACCGACAAAATCAAGCTTCAACTGTTCATTTGTGTAGGAGATATAATAAAGTAAGGAATAACGTGACTCGCCCAATTTTAATGTGTGGAAAATTATGATCGACTGAGGGGCAATGATCAATACATACGACTATCGTTCGCATGTTCCTGATTGTAATCCCGCATGCAGCCATATACCTGACAAACACTACGAATAGTCGTGTAATCGATGAGTCTTATTAA
>JAHXMU010000134.1:278556-338724 GCA_019455685.1 Philornis downsi | reverse complement strand
TGCAAAATTTGGTTAAATTCAAACCAAAATTACAGCTTTGAGAAGCGATTATATAGGTATATACCTAGTTTGCATGAGGACTATATCAAATATGGGCCGTTATTGGTCATTTTTGCAGGGATCTATATGGTGCAATAAATACGTATTAAATATAATGAAATCAAAACAAGGATGAAATGATTTATTTTCAATGAAGTTCATAAGGGATTAAAATAGTATTCCGTTAAATTGTAGTTAAATCCATGTCTTTAAAAAGCGATTGTAATCTACTTGGGGATCGCACATTTTTCATACAATTTCTTGAACTATTCAATATGTACTCGTATGTGGCAATTTTTATTGGAATTGGTGTACCAGGATTGATATTTTTATGTTTTACGTTAACCACTACTAAAACGGTTCACCCCGTGCCACACTTACGATTATCTACTTTACTAGATTATTTACCACTTTGTAACATCGTCGTGGAAGCATTATTTGCAAAACCTTCAACTTACGAATAATAGTTTACACAACATTCATTATTTTTATAATATAATGAATAATGAGCAACTTGCCACCCTGAACAGTAACTACACACTCAATAGCATACACGAAATGTGTTGTTTCCTTT
Source organism: Philornis downsi (assembly GCA_019455685.1). Classification (NCBI taxonomy): domain Eukaryota; kingdom Metazoa; phylum Arthropoda; class Insecta; order Diptera; family Muscidae; genus Philornis; species Philornis downsi. Next base: position 338,111 of record JAHXMU010000134.1, on the reverse strand, counting down.
TTCTTTTTTGATGCACAGCATCCTACGACCTCCAACGTTATTGTCGCACATATTTCCTTTTGTTATTTAAAAGCCTGCCATTTCAACATTGGGCCTTGTTTTCTACATTTTATACATGTTTATTCAAAGGTAATACCGATGTCAATTTTTATTACACAAATGTCCAAGTAATAAACAAACTTTTTCTACTGAAAGACAGTTTTGTCAGAATATAAAAAGGCCTGCATGTTTATGGCTCTAGTAAAGGATTTTGAAATAAGCCCAATTACAATTAAAAGGAAGTTTGATAATTTGCAAGCAATTGACTCGCCTTGTTTACTCATTGCATTCGTTTTCCCTTTTTAGTCACACTCTACGAAACCAGTAAACCGAAACGTTGGATTGATACATACTTTGGAGGTCTTAAAGAAACATTCTTAATACCGCATTAAGAAACCGATTTCTTCTAAACCAAAAGCTGTTTTCTTAAAAAAACTCGTTTTTGAATTACTACCTAAACCGATCATTTAGGTCTTTTAACGCTACTTTTAAAAAGTTCACAATCACTCTACATGAGTCAGCTAGTAGTGCACATCCCACGTTACGTTCTCAAGGCAAATGAGAATACTGTGAATACGCACAGGAACTATACGATACAGTGCATAACCATCAGTTTAGAACCAGGGCGTCCTTTCGTCTGCAGTGCATTTCGCAATACTCAGTTGGACAATATTGTAGCTTCATTTACGAATTATAATTAAATTGTAATTTTTCAATCTTGACTCGTGCATCTTTATGTATGGCTAGTATGATTTATGATGTATTAAAATAAAGTCGAAAGTAAGCCTATAAGAAAACCAAAGTAGCGAGCTACAATGTGATATCAATGTGCTTCGATTATAATGTGGTTTGGCTGTACCCCCAACAGCTTCTTTCGTCATATGGTGTTGCCGATTTTTTATAATCTATGCATAATAGAGATCCTAGATTGGAATGCGTCAGAAAGACACAGAAAATGTATCATCCCAAAAATGTGGATTGATTTGTTTGAAAACAATTCGCAAAATATTTTCGCTCTAGGTCTACGGTTTCCCTTAAGTAACATAATAAATATTCTACTTGTGCTGCTATAAAAAGCCTGAGGTAATGAAAATACGCCAACTTTAAATCTACACCATACGTTTGCATTCATTTTTTACATGAATTCGTAAATCCATAAGTTTGTTTGAAATAATGTTTGATTTACGCTATTAGGGAACCATTAGACGTCAATAGTAGTACTATAAGATCAATAGATATAAGATCAAGGATAAATTTTACGATGAAAAACATGAGTGGTATTTCAAATTTAATCAAAGTGTTATGAGAAATCATTAAAGATCTGCAAAAAAACTTCTATCTCAAGTGTAAAAAGCAAATATTAGAAATATTTACAATCGTAATACAAACTTATAAAGTGCACCTGCGGAAGTAAAAATGTATATAATTTTTGAGTCAAAGTATTCAAAATTTGCAAAATTAACAATGGATTTAACGCTGATTTGTCATAGAACGGAAACATTATTTTGGGTGTCCCTCTTTTGTAGAACTTTTGTTTTGGGATCCCGCAAGTAGCGTTTCTTTCAAATATATCTCATAATAGAGTTTCGATTTAAATAAGACAAACATCAGCATTTTCTATAGAAATGTAGTATTAATATAGACAATAAAATGTTTCATATCCTCTGATCTAACAAAATTACAAAACAATTACAAAATATTTTTTTTATCATTAAAGGACTCGCCTCTCTCGCCATAAATATTTCCGACCCGAATCTTTATAAATTTACTGCATTTCGGTACAACTAAGTCTTCTAATAAGTAATTATTTTTTAGCTTAGGTGGTAGTTTAAAAGAGTTTCTTTTGAAATAACAAATATTCACGTACTGCCACCCTGGAAGTGGTGAAAATGTTGTCTTTTTGAATAATTTCTAGTTTCCTTGCTGTCAAGAGATGTCATATTCCTATCACGTCTGGTCACTTGCACGGAATTTCGAATTTATTATTTAAATAAGAAGTTACCTCTGCAGGTATTTTAAAAATGATCTAGCTCATAACCATTGTATGTATAAATATATATAAAAGGTGCTACAAAAACACAAAACGGGGACTAATTATGACCGTTACTTAAAGATGTTGTAGGAGTTTTTTTTACCTAGAACTGCGCAGAAGAAGATTCGTTTCAGCAGCACCTGGTTCCAGCAATACGGAGCAACTTCACACATACCCAGACCGGTTATAGCGGAGCTCCAAAGAAAATTCCCAAACAAATTAATGTCCAGAATCTCCACATTCCGCTGGGCTCCGAGGTCTCCTGACTGACTGACTGCACCAGGCGTTTTTTATCAAGCAAGAGATGTACAAATTGAAACCTAGAAATTTGACTGAATTGAAGCATTCCATTAAAATACAAATTGAGGTCATCCCGAATTCAACCCTTCAGGCCGCAATGAATAATTTTTTGATCGGGTGTCCCATATGCGGGAATAAGCATGGAATAAAGAAAATTGAATTTTCTATACAGTAACAATAAATAAAATACATTGATTTAGAAAAAGTTGTCTGAATTTCTTATTGTATTGTAGTTGTATGCCTGCTATCAGCTCCATTCAATGGAGACGCAACTTTAACAAATTATTCCTCAGGTGTCTGAAATGGTTACCAGTGCATTTTAATTAATGTGCAGGGCATGGATGGCAAGTCATCTACTTAAAAATTATTATTTGCTCATCGAGCAGAAACTGAACTGCTCAAATAATTATACCAGACACAACCTCGTCGAACTTCATCCAAATCGGTTGAGTATAATAGAAGATTATCAAATGATGTTCATGAAGGAAAAGCCACTGGAGTCAATGCAAATTTAATATGGGTTTGTGGCGGGGGATTGATCGTAAACCACGCAATTGATAGGAATTAAGTATTCCAAGTGCTAATATAAATGTTTGTGTGACGTGAAAAGTGGAATTATAAATAAATTTAATTTAATATATCTCTAACATTGCTGCTTGAAATTCACTGGGAAGTATTGCTTCAAATCAAAATTTCCGCAACTATTGGTTTTTAGATTGGTGTCTCTCTTCCAGCCCAGATTCATTTTGCAATTTCTCCTCAACATCCTTCGGCCTTATAGCAAACCCCTTTGTCATACATGTACTCGTATAATATTTATTTAAGTTGTAAGCCTAAAAGGCTTATGCAGACGAAAACAATAACTCGATGGCGACAAATGTCTTGCTGAGTGTTATTGTTATTCAATTTTATTATGTTTTGTTTTGGGGGTACAGTATTGTGTTTCTTCCGTTGTTTCATTTTAGCAAAAACATTTTCTTCTTTCATTCTTTTAGACATTGGATATGGCAACGTCATTGTCATCTTTTGTATGAATGAATGAATCCCCCTCCCTACCCCTAAAATCGTCTACAGTTCTCCAGGTTCTGTACTGTCCCACTTGACATACGAGTAATTCATTTCAAAGCAACAACGATGATATTTTCATTTGAGTCAAATTGAAAATTCTCTTAATAGAAGCTTTTAGTAGCAGTTAACAAACCTAATTACAATGTTGTTGTTGGCATTGCTGCTGCTATGACAATGACGGTGCACTACCATTCATCCGCACGAAGAGAATGACATCTCAACATTCAATATCATCTCAATCTGGGGCCCTTTTGTCATTTATGATATTTTGGCACTGATTCTTGTCAAGTCGAAAATGCTGAAAGCATCGACCAATTTAGAGGTAGTAAGAAGCGCAAGTGTGGGAGGCGACTGCTGGTATTACAGATAGGTGAGGGAGACCAGCGGGGATACTGATGTGTTTAATAAAAGTCATGGGGATATCACGTTACATAAATGCCGCACAATGTAATCCTGGTAACCAAAGAGTTTTGCTTTAAAAAAATTGGTGTTTAGTAAAATTGCTAACAGAATATATAACTTTATAGAATGTACAACATACATTCTTCCTTCTGAGCTACGTAATATTTCCGGGTATTAACTGGGATGGTCGTGAAGTGACCGTAGGATGCAGGAGATGTTGCTACTTTACTTTGAAGTAGTTCGCATTATATCACCTAATCGCACTTTGTTTATCTGCTGTACAATTAGTTTTCTAGGAAAAAAAAGATCAAATTAACCCGCAAACAGTGCCAACAAGTAATAAGATGGCTGATGTAAATTTTGAATTTAAACAAACTTTTTTAATATATCAAGAAGACCCGAAGCACTTTTGCATAAAGGAGTCAAGATAAAAATATCTATGTTTAGACAAGATACAAATCACACTAATCGAATTGAGTTTAAGCCACAAAACACCATTTTTAAGCAAGAAAAAAAGTCAGGCTTTATAAGTAAATATAGAACACCCATCAAGACAAATTTTATTTTTTAATTTTATAGAAAAATTCATTGTACATAAATTGCCATGCATACACCTGCATCTAAAAAGTAAGGAAATATAAATTTTTTTTCTATGTTGATAACTCGGTGACAGACATCTGTCCTGATTTTCACATCATAAATGTCGTTATATTAAAACTGCTCTGGCGATTTCTACAATGCGTGATTTGGTTGAGCAAAGACGTTGCATTAATTTTTGTTTACAACAAGGAATTTGTGCTGCGGAATCACCTAAAATGCTGCAGAAGACATATGGTGAACAGTTTTTGACGAAAAAAAATTTCTGCAGGTAGCATAAACATTTCAACGAAAGCCCTGAACGAGTTGAAGGCAAAGAGCTCCTGGACGATCATCAACCTCTATCCGTAAAAGTATCGTCCAAAAAATCAGAAGTTTGCTACTCAAAGGCCGTTGATTAACATTCAGGGATCTAGGCATTTCTAGCAGAACAGCCAACTCCACATTAAATTATATTTTGGGCCCGAGCCCCATCAAGTCTTGTTTGATATCAAACACGGAAATTTTTTTCGACAAAGGCCATCACGGTATAATCAGCGAAGAGATGGTTTCTGACTACAGGAATGTTGTAAAATGCATTATTACTAGGATAAGACCTGAATCTGTGCTTATGATCCGGAAACAAAAGAATATAGTGGCAAAGGGGTAGCAAGGTCGCACTAAAGTCGCATAACAAAGTTAGCGTTATGTTAGCAGTTACCTTTGATTGTTGTAATATTGTGCATTATGCGTTTCTTCCGCCAAGACAAATTGTCTACAAAGAATATTATTTGAGTGTTAAGGCCTGAAGCCAAAAAAGATACAAAAAAGTTAGGAAAACTTTTCTTTATTTTTCAACATCATCTCCTTTTAGCTCGATACACTTCTTCCAGCGCTATTCAACAGCCTCTATACTCTGTTTATAGTAAAAACTGTGAAACTCCATTTAGTGGTTTTAAAACCATCGGCCTGGCAAGGCTGTGAGCTATTAAATACTTGTCATCTGAAGTGTTATTTATTTAGTGAAAGGTTTGCCGTTTACGAATATGGATCGCATTACGGGATGATTATGGTCGTCACAATCGACTTACTGTGTAATGAATTGGCAAAATTATAAAGAAATTTGAGAAAATTGGAAGCGTTACAGATGATGTACACTTTGCCGAAAATATCGCTCCTATTAGTGAAAGAGTGGTGGATAATCCGAATTCGTCAACTTCACGGCGTCCTTAGCAATTGGGTCTATCTTACGGCCCATTATGGCATATTTTGCATTGGGATTTGCATCACCTCCACCCATATAGAATCCAACTCGTGCAATAATAAGGCCAGCTGACCATTCACAATGCTGTAGATATGCCGATTGGGTGCTACACCAACAGGCTTTCAATACTAAATTTTCGAACAAAATTTTCATCAGAGATAAACCTCATTTCTTACTCGTTGATTGCGTCAACAAGAAAAATTATTGTTATTATAAAAATTATTATTATTTTAAAAGCCATTGCATCCGGAAAGAGTGGCTGTTTGTTGCATATTATGGTCTGTAGGTGTCATTGGGCCGTATTTTTTCGAAAATGACGTTACCGGCAATACAAAGCGCTATGGCCGTATGATAACAGACTTTTTTTGACCACCAATTGAAGACGGTGCCATAAGCCATACAGCACAACCAATTTAGGCTTTATTTCATCTGAAGTTTCCATAAAGCGTGATTTGACGTTTTGGCGACGTCGACAGATCGCACTGACGCCGTTGAAGCTTTTGAAAATCAATATTCGTCAAGTTATCGCCGAGATACTGCCCGAAATGCACAAAAAAGTGGTCGACAACTAACTCAGAAGGATCCACTGCTGCAACCAATCCAGAGACTGTCATTTAAATGACATTGTATTTCGTACATAATGACAAGATTCAAGCCATTACTTTTGAAACGGAAAAATGAATAACCTGTTACTAGCGTAACTTGTATAATTCTAATACGGCATTAGCATTTCTTTTGCTACACATTTTTCAGATTCACATCAATTTGTCTACGACATAAAAGTTTGGGAAAAAAGCCTTTTTTAAAAAGGTGAAAAAATTTATTTAGTTATCTCATAAAAATAATGGCGGTTTGAAAGTCAACGAAGGCGATATTTCAGAGCCTAATATCTACAGTCAACAGATAAGTTTGATGTCGTTGGATGACCTTTGTCTAGGGGTAGCTCTAGATTTATTAGTTACTGCGTGAAGAAATTTAAAACGGTTATAGAACCCCATTATCGGCATTAATGAAAGGATTTTGAAGAGTTTTTCACGCTCACTGAACTTATACGCATTCTATTTTTAGGTTAATATCATCAATTTGAGAAGTTTCCACAGAACTTGCCGATTACTCGATTTCTATAAATGTCCTTCAGACACCTGGAGGCAACCCATGCTCATAGAAAGATTTGATGGTTTGGTGGTCAAACTAAATAATATTATAATAATCAAAAATTATTGTATAATCAATTAATAATTAATTGGTTTTTAAAAATAAGAATCACCCATCAGTTTTATTTTTAAAAACCAAAGTAAAAGTTACAGATTGATTTTTATTTTCTCAATCATGGAAATTTAAATCAAAAAAACTTAAAAACTTTGTAAATGTGTTATATCAAAAATATTCAAAAATACAGATTTGGGATATATTTGCAAAGTGCATTGAAATACAAAAATTTTCGTATATCTCACCACCGTCTTTTGCGTATTGTATATACTACAGGGTGGCACACCAATTGCACTACAGCAAGAAATTGAAATAACTTGTTGTTTAATCAATGTATTTCAATTATTTTTTTTATATTGTACAGAAAAATCAGTTTTATTTCATCCAACTAATCGGTTTTGAAGATGACAGACCGTAGATAACCTCCATGCTCATTAACGCTAATACGACACCTGACCAGAAAATTATTCATTGCAGCCTGAAGAGCTAAAGTCGGGATCGCCTCAACTATTGTTTTAACGGACTGTTTCAATTCCTTCGTTTCAAATACTTTGTAAACAAATCCGAAATAATGTGGTCATACAAAAGGTCTTAGAGCGCCGATGATGTGCGTGACAATAAGAATTTATTTTACCAATTTCGAAAAAGACAAGAAATGTCATCTTGATATCGATGTTTCGACTACCTAACTACAGCATAGCTTCCGTTCAATTGTGCTACAATCCTATTGTTTCGCATAACGATGAATACAGATGACTTAAGGATGCTAAACAATATGGCAAAATCCATCGCACCACATGGCCATTCACATTCCTCACACAATGCAATGATGAGATGGATGGCACTTTGTAATCATAAATTTCCTATTTCATTTGCATTTGCAAAAGTCAACTTTGCCTCTGGTGCAAACAAATCAATGACAGAAAGCTAATAATGCATCATTTAGCGAAGAAGACGAAACAACACAAAAACCAAAAACACAATTGCTTTGGTAAGCTTCTTCCATTCGTGTTGTTGTATTCACATAAAAATTACTTGGGTTCAATTCCACTTACTTTCATTTTTCATAAAAGAGTCGGAAGCACTTGTTTGTCGTAAAGTAACCCTTCTCCGTCAAGCACATAACGTTCACATATTACGTATTACGTATTCCCCGAAAATGAACAGAGTTGAACAAACAAACTTCATATTTTGTAATAATAATGAAAATACGAGACACAAAATTTCATACCGCAAACCGAACTGAAGTAAAACACATATCTGATAACTAAACGAAGAGAAAACTGAATTTGAATATATTAAAATCGCTTAATTATAAGACAAAATTAGAAAAAAAAACATACAGAAAAAACAGCAAACGTTATTAAGTACTTGAACCGTACGATATATGTTACGATGGTATGAACGGGCACTCAGTCGAAGAAATAGATCTGGCCCAAAAGATCTGCTCAAGTGGGGCTGTTCGTCTATCTCCTCTTTACATTGTTGAGAATAATGTTTTTACTTTAGTTAATTGAAATGTATCAACCCTCACCCAACTGTAGACACCTAAAACACAGGCTGTGTGTAGTGCACAGTAGTTTAAATCATGTTTTATGGAAAAAAACAAATATTTCACAGTGAAACGAAGTGCAGCAAAAACAGACAATAGCACAGAATAATAAAAGCTGTCCACTGAAGAGATCCAGATCGAGCCCAAATATTGGGATGAAATCGAAGTTGACAATTAATTTAACCGTTAAATATTTTTCAATGTTAAGAAAATAATACACTACGATTTGAGTACATAGCACTTAATGTAGGAAATTTATCTTGTAAGGTGAGCTTTAAATAAAATATTTCCTAGGAATTTCAAAAGGACCTGTTAGAAAATCTTTAATATTTATTTATATGATGTCAAACAAAAACGGTTCATATCAGATTAATTTAATCTTAATAAAAAATAAAAGTAATATAAGGACAGAGAAGTTTTATATATCACCAAAAAAAAAGAAAGTTTAATAAAACTGAGAACCTTATTGGGAATAACTATTCTGGGTGAAGCAATATGAAAAGAAATCTGTTTTTCCGAAGTTTTCAGTACTTTACATTAAAAAAATAAAAAAATTCAACGACAAAAAATTAACGACAAAAAATGCAAAACGATTCATGGACAAATTCACTACATGAAAAAATTTCAAATTTTTCGTGTCAGACCAGAGAAATTTAGGTTTGGTGCACAAAAACATCCCATTCATCATTTTGCTCAGATGGTGAATAAGCAACCACCAGACTGATCCTTGTTTCAGAAAATGAAAATTACCACTGTAAAATACAATTATTAGGGTGGAAATCTGTCAGATTTGGTCTGAAGATTTCATTTGGAACTTAAGCTCCTCGACAGAAATTGACGGTTTTGTGGAAAAACTTAGGTTCTTGGCTGAATGTGTTTACTTACGAAGGGGTTTCGTATTGGAGGAGATGAAATGAAAACGGGATATTCGGTTAACTCACATTATGTGTTATTTGGGTTTCGTTAGTATGTTGAGTGAGGGCGGCTGGCAAAGTGGTCCAGTTGGCGGTTGGCGCGAAAACGAGCAAGTATATCGCTGGTTTCAACAATGAGACCCCCGTGGCCCGCTAGGTTGCCATTTGAGCGTAACAAAAATAGGGGTTTTTATAATTCCATGGTTGTTTGAAATAGCCTTTACGCAAGCAAATAAATACTTACTTTTTACAATTTACAATATTTACAAAATGTTTGATACCAGCAATTCAATGTGATTAAACTTCAACCAGTGTAATTTGATGTACTGTAATTTTAATTCTAGGCGATACATTTTAGTTAAATGGAATTCAATCAAATTTTCCGAAAATCCATTTTATTTCATAATTCATAACTTAATTTAATTTATAAAATTCATTTTTAATTTATGGGAAGGATTAACTATGTTCAGCAACCACTAAATTAACAGTTAAAGCAGATTTTCTAAATATGTCAAAGTTTTGCATGGTTTCTAAAATTGTAAGAACTTTGTTCGATTTTGTTTAAGTGATGACATTATCAACAATAGTTTTAAAATGAATTGTTAACCAACATTGAAGCAGGTTCATCGCATATACAGATTTGTCCAAATATCAATGTCAATTTCTTCTATTCGTTTTCTCAGTAATTTTTTAGGAACTTTTTTTCAGTTTTTCGGCACTCTTGGGTCACAATTTTGAATGCTCTGTTCATGACTTACGCTCATATTTTTTTTAAAAAAGCAGACTTCATATCAATTTTAAGTCACCATCCTCCTTAACAACATTCGATGGCACAAAGTGCTCAATTGAATAATCGATTGGCCTTCTGTTACAAAGCAACATATCGCGAAACTTGGAAAAAAAAAACTACCCTAAACCACTGTGCGTTGCCAGCAGTAGATGCAAGCGGCGGGGAAAATGTAAACAGTTCACAAATGGTATCACATTTTAAGTGCTATCAAAGTAACAAATGATCGCTCATAACTAAAGTGCCCAACAAGCACTTGAAATTCAAATTTCCAAATTAAAAATTTATCAAAATCTCGTAAAAAACTGGATCGTTACATATTAACAAGTAGGTTTGAGTCATTTTTAACGTTTTTCTCGATCTAATAGAAAAAACAAAACCATCTTTTTTGTGGGTTGGTGGAGAGCCGTTGCCACCTTTATGTAATCTTCTTTTACAAACATCAGACGGGCAAAAACTCAACTCACTCTGAGTAATATAGTTTTTAAATTATTATTTATCATCCCCGAAATTATGATCATTAAATTGTGTTGGGGTATTATTTTCTGGAGATCGCTCAAGCATTTATCCACTCCAGTCTGCCTGCCTGCCTGCCTACATATTTATCTGCACTCGGTGGGTCACACCGTGCAGGCGCAGCCACAAACGCTCGAAGAAATCTTCATTTAACAGCAAAAGCCAATTACCTTCAATTTGGGTTGGTTTGTGTCTCTCTAAGACTCAAGTTGGAAAGGAATGGAATGGTTTGCTTTGCAGCAAGTGCAATCAGTACTGCAGTGGACCAGCACCAGTACCAGCACCAGCAAATGTGATGTAATACTTGAAAAATAAAATCATCTTCAGCTGTTGTGGCCGCAAATGCTGATGGTGGTGGCCAAAACTGTATGCAACTTACAATGAGTTTTAACATGTTAAATCATAGTAATGCACAAACCGGCCATAAACCAAATCGAAAAGCCAATCGACTTCTTTCCACCTCGACAAATGTAGCAGAAACGTCAGCTGCTTTGCAGTGGCTCAAAATCCAAAAATAAAATCTAAAAATCCGAAACGGGCGCATGACAAACGTATTAGGAAAAAATCTTTCATTGACTGACCACCGACCGTCTTATAGGCCCCATCATCGTCATTGATTGAATGACTTTGTAGCTTCCAAATTCAAAAAATGAAAACCTCCAATCTCATCACAGCAAATCCAGGTGGTAAAAGTTGTATTTTATTAAAGTGAGAAAAACTTTGCTTAAAATTGTGTTTGTGATGTGTGTGTGTGTGTGTATGTGTGTGTGTCAGTTTGAAATAACTGTGTAATTGGGTTTAGCTCATTCGAATACAACAAATGTGAAGATGCAACATTTATGATTAAGACGAATATGTGAATACAGATAGTAAAGGTGGCTGATGTCGGAGGAGGTGTGAGACTATCATATCGCAATTGCAAACCACTTAAAAAGCGATAAATCCATGAGAGTTGTGACGAAGATAACCAGATGGTTAGGTGGTGTTTGATGATGATATTAAAAATATTTGACGAATTTTTATTACTGCGATGTGATGAAAAACATTGTAATTATATGGGATGGGAGTATGTTAATCTTCTTTAATACTTTGGTGACGATATTTACCTGAAATGTATGATTCACTCGCCGAATACGTCTGAAGACATTGCTTTTAGGAGGAACCACATCAAATGAATTATGTACAGATACCAAGTTGTATGAGTGTTTACTTGCGCACTATTCAATTCGCTGCCGAATTCAAATATTCTTGATTTAAAAAAAATAAACTTTTTACAACATAGCTCTTCCATTTCTCATTCGTGGAATGCAAAGGGATTTTAATCTTTTTTTACGGACCCAAACATTCCTCTATTCATTATACAATAGTTAAGCTTCCTACTCTTCAGAAAAACTTATTATAACTCATGTAATGAGACCAATTTTTCTAAAATTCCCCCTACGAAATGACTTTGGCTAAACACTGAATTATTCTTATGCGGATATGTTTGGCAGTAGGCAAAACAGTCAGGGAAGAAATTAGGTCGGCAGAGGCCCTGAGCGGACAAAGAATATCGGGCCCCTTTAACGAGTGCTTATTGCACTCTGAAAACTGAATCAGGTACGGTAGCAAAATCCAATTACGGAGAATTGGGCCGAGAGAGAATAGAGAATAGGGATTTTGATTTAATCGCAGGTAAGGCAAGAGGAGTCTAAAATTTTAAATATGCACTTTAATGCTTTGAGAACGTCATAATATTTTTTACCGCAAATAGCTGACAAATTATGCTATTTTCACAAATTTTGAGTTCGGACTTAAAAGAAATTTTGTAATATTTTTTTTACATTTAAAATAATCTGTACATTGGTTTGTCAAACATGTCTTTCAGACTATCTGTACTACCGGTATTATCCAAAATCTTTGAAATAATTTTAAAGAAACAAATCATGACTTATTTAAATTCTTGAAGGAAATTGTCGGAATTTCAGTCCGGTAGTAGAACGCATAATGAGGCTCACTGTTAAAAAATACATATGCAATGGTCAAAGTCGTTGTATTATGTACGCGCAGAGGTAAATCATTCCAAAAAGCACTACAAATATTATTGATTGGATGTTTCATGAAAAAAAAATTAGTTATATTATGTACGTATAGAGGTCACCCCATTTACCATACGATGAACAGACACTTCGCTTACGGCAATGTAAGCTTCAATACAGGTCACAAAATATAAAAGTTTTTTTCTTTTTAAGTTTTTAAATGTCTTTCTAAGTTTTTAAATGACTTTAAACTGTGGTTGCTTTAAGTATGGTGTGCAATTTATAATTCGAAGTTTTCGATTTCAAAAGTCAAGTCAAATAAATTACACATGAAGCTATGATTTCGATGAAATTTGTATTTATTATAATGCTTAGACATTGCCATTATATACGATAAATAAACCGCCTCTAGATTGATTGCAGCAGCGAATCTTTTTGAGATAGTTTCCAAAGAAATAAGGCCCTATGTCACCACCAGATCATATAGCTCACCAAACAGTCACTTTTTCCGGATGCAATGGCTTTTCCACCATCACTTATGGGTTCTCCTAGCCCCATATGCGACCACTGAGTGAAGAGTGGGTTTCATCGCTAAAGAAAATTATATTCGATTGAAAGCCCACGTTTGAATCATCACTTTTGTAGTAAGTTATAACTTTTTTCTGCTTTCTTCAGTTGTTAACCGATTCACATATCTAAATGTCAAACCTTTCATTAAATAAATAACACTTCAGATGACAGGTATTTAACAGCTGACAGCCGTGCCAGACCTGCGGTTTTGATACCAATAAATGGATAACCCATAAAATATCTTCCGCTTTCTTCTAACAATTTACAAGAAACAATTTTTGTCAAATAGATCTCTGTAAAATTTCAAATTAATTTATTTTGGCTAAATAATCATGGCTACGACAGTGAGTTTGCCTATTCGGCAAAATATTTAGTGCGCTGGCCGCTGACATAGATATTACCGGTTCAAAATTTTGTGATGTTACTGCTATCTACTCAGACGTTAAATGTCTCCTGAAAAGTTTAATTTTTATTCTAAAAGAGACACATCAGTTTCCAACTTTTGTGTTTTAAAGAAGTCAAAATCATTAGAGAACTCGCGCAACTTCTCTATCTGACAGTTCATAAAAATTGCCGTTTCTTTAGATTTTTCAGTAAAACACTTTTTATTAATTATAAGTGGTATTATTAAGATTCTGTTTTATACATATACATATATTGTTAAATAGTTGCATTTAGTTTCTTGTTATGTTCAGTATTTCTGTTTGTCTGTTTGTTTGTATGTTACCATAAATAGTAAGAGATGAGAAATTTACTTAATTTTTCTTTTTCGTGACTACATAAAAATTATTGTATTCAGGTTACATTTAAACAGTTTACTTATTTATTTTTTACCGTTATAAATAATTCAATATTCGTATATTTTATCATCGAGACACGATTAAACACAACACTATATAGAAAATGAGTTATGGGTGTTGGACCAATAATGGTATATGTATATATATGTGTGTGCTTATATGTGTATAGAAACTAAACCACAATACATATGCCTTGTTCAGTCTGCCACTGAAGTAGGTCAGATAGTTGAATCACTCGCCAATCCTCAAGAAAGTTGTTAGTGTAACATCAGCGACTTTCAACTGCAAATGGAGACTTCAGGTGCAAATTGTCCGAGGCTAAAAGGCCAAATCAAAAATCGAATTGCACATTTATGGAAAGGAAAGGTGTTGTATTGATTCTAGTGATATCTAAATATAGTTAAAAAAAATTTCAGAAAGTACTTTAGTATCATGTTAGGAACTTTATATTAACATCGAGGATGGGTATGAAATACTGGGATATAGAACTAAAGCAAGGAATGTTCACAAGTAGGTGGTATTAAGTACATAATTCTTCTCAAATAATTATTGGCTAAACAAATTATTCGGTTCGGGACTTAATCTGAGCTTTGATTTAATACTTCATTTAGAGGTATAGGGACGTTCACTAGTTATGCCATTGGGTCTCATTTTATTTAGTAATAACGTCCATTGTCGTAGACACCATGAGGAGCTCCATATTTCCGGGATATTTCGACGCCATCCATGCCGCCGCCGCCCAGTTTGTTGAGCCAATTAGCACGTTGACCAGACAAAGTATTGCCATTTGCCTCATTAGGTGGTCGCTGGTCTTCGTTACTCGATTCCAAAATCTAAAATGAAACACAAAAGAGACAAATAGTTATTACAACGCAACCATAGTCAGTGTTGCACAGCGCTAATGTGTTAATTAGGTACAAATTATAATGTGGGAATATTTTCCTATTTTCATAATTCCCCAATGCGAAATATCTTTGCTCAAGTCAATGAGATTCAGTTTCAATTTCAAATTCAGTTGTAGCTGCTGTTGAAAATTAGTACAGACTACTTAGTTAGTAGGTTAGTAGTTAGTAATACTTGTATATGTTAATTTATTACTTATTTTTCTTTAGCCATCATCGCGTGGAGTGCTGGGTCTGGAGCTAATTGTAGCGTCTTCTTTCTGGTGTCGTATTGTTTCCTATTCAACCGGATTTTTATGCGAGATGCTCACTCGCTCCACCAAATGTTGCAAAAGATTTGGAAGTCTAAATATTTCACAGTTTTGTTGTTAAACTAAAGCCAAAGTCGTAGACGAAGCTGAAGATAACATTAATACCCCATGTTAAGCAAATAGTTCGTTATGCGAGTACCCACTTCTTAAGCGTCTGATGAGATTCAGATGTTTGGGGTACCGCAGTACTTAGTGGTAATCACCTGTTGGAGGAGTGCATTCCATAGTTTTAGAGCCCCTTTGTTAGTGATTATGTTAATCGCATTTGTTACCATTTGCACCATTCGAAGTAGTTATTGGTGGAAGAAGAAATGCCGTCGTAAGTCAACATAAAATAATGTTTGCGTGAAATGAAATCGTTATACAGGGGAAGGTATCCCCAGAGACAGTGGAGTTATCGTTAATGCGAAAAGAAAAAAGAATAATTGCTGAGAATAACTAAGTCTAATGACTGAAGAAGTAATAAAAACGTAACTTTTACGCTATGAATTTCATCTTTTAAGAATGTACGAGATATTGGGAGAGGACACCGAAAAACTTACAAATAAAAATCTCGTTTTACATTTATATTTGAAAACATTTCAAAAGAAAATCGGACTCTCCATTAATATGTGAAGGGATTCCTTATGAGATTAGTATTATTGTAATTACGTTTGAGAAAATTCCCTATTCAATTTGGAAAATTCCAACTAAACTTATATATTTATTTGAAAAGTGGTCTTAGTATCAAATAGAATTCTTATGTACAATTGGAAATGTTCACAATTTTATTTCAACTGTTTTACTGGAAACTTCATGTTAATGTCATGTAGAAACTTCCCAACTTCTCTTGTAATTACCCTAAATATAAATTTAGAAATCTCCAGAAACCTTCAACGCCTTCTGTGCTTCTGAAGTAAATTAATTGATTTACTTAAATTCATTTTTTCGAAAGTTTTCATTAAGAGGCTGCAGCGTCCAACAAAAATTGAGCTGCACTAGGCTTCAGTCTTTTTTACGGGATATAATCCTGCGATTTTTCTAGGTTGTCATAAAACCGACTTTTTCAGAAACTCGTTTTTTCCGTTTATCCGAAATGGGCCATATGAAATAACCCTGTGCTCGATTAAAAGAAAAACGTTATTATGTGGTAAACAAATTATAATATTGCTAATATTCGAACAAAGCCCACATCGCACATTTGGCCTACCGTCCCCAACCCACTTTTCGTATAGTTTAAACAAAATCATTTTAATACCGTAGCGTGTAATAAACGTATGTAAAGAAAATTGCAACATTTTGTTACTGTTACTCAAAAATACTCATTATATGTTAACATAGAAGTAATATAATCATCACGATTATTATGACGATAATCATCAACGTCATCATCGACAACGTCAACGTTATCATCGCCGTCTTTTCCATCTACCGGCAAAATCTAAAAATACTCTTAGTCTTGGTCACACTCATCGTCGCTTCACATACAGCAGCAACATTTAAAATCCGCCACGCAATTTTCTTCGAAATTATGTGAAATAAAATTATTTACTGAAATAGCAACAGTCGCACCATCCACCAACACCACCAGCAGAATTAAGCTAGAAATGTGCCAAAGTTTATGTGGCACCTTGGCTAATTATTAGGCGTAGAAATGTTAATCTTCTACCACTCGTTGCCATGAAACGCCTCTTCGTTGTGGGCCATTTAAAGTGGCAGCCATCGTATCAAACACACACGTTGGTTGCTGGGAGTCATTTTGCTCCTCCAGCCAAGAGGGATCAGGTGTTGGGAATTTGGCTGCTGGTTAGTCGCCAGTTATCTTTTGTTACACCTTTTCCTTTCACTTGTTGTGTAGAAATAAATTAATTTCAAGATGCCAAAATGTCAGTTTAGTTTGCTTTATACGTTTGTTTTTTTTCTTGGAGGAGATGATGCTTGGTTTATCACCTCCTTCAGTGGCCAGCATCTTTGTTGGTGGAGACGGTGTTCGCCGTTGTGGTAGCATCACATGTAACATATGAAGTAAAATATTCGGACAAAGGATTACATGTGTGAACATTTGTCAGATGCTAACGTATGTGTATTGTCCAGACAATTTATAAATATTTACGTTTGTTTGAATAGTTATTAGGTGGCTGGTTGACATTTTGACTAATTGATTCATTAATTGTATGTAACAGTTGCTTGATCATCTTATCTTTATTTACGACTAAAGATTTTAAATTCCAATGTCCTGGGTATGTCTAAAAGCGAAAGTAATAACGCTCATGATCTTAGAATATGCTGCTAGAATGTACCGACCCTATGCAGAGAAGTTGCCCTTTATTCGACTAGCGAATGAAATAATAGATAGTTTAGAGATCCACAAGGACATTTTCCAAATCTTTCAGGCAGTAGCACATACATAAATGTATACTGCTAGATTGACACCTCTCCTGTAGTTTAACCCTCCGAATAACCACTAAATGTAGCAGTGTGAAATATTCTGTCATCACACTGATATGTACACATAGTGCGACAAAAGCCAAAGACTACAATTTTCTAAGTTTTACGAGTGTCTTGAAGAAACATACAGACGTTGCCCTGTTTAAGGCATTAAAACAGTTCTGGGAGTTTCTGAAATAGAAATGGAGGATGTTCTTTGGCATTCAAACGTCACACAATTCATTCTACATAACAAAGATTTCGAGAATGTCGCATAACTTCTGAAGAAAAAAGTGCTGCAGACATGGTAACGCTTCAGCCAATAGTAACGACTGCAGTGAGAAAACGAAAGAAAGAATAAGAAGCAGTCCGCCTTTTTAAACGGCACAACTAGTTGTGGAAAAAAACGGAAGAGCGGGGATGCATTAGTGAAGAATAACTTTGATAAATTGCAACTTCTAAGGGGTCGAGTATTTAAAAATTTAAAACAGTACATTTAACCAGAGCATATGGCATATCGGGAAATTTCAAGCTTAGCAATAAGTTACAGGCCTATAATTCTAAGCTTGATCCTATTTACATTAAATGTGTCAATTTGCGATTCTTGGTCAATTCTCATTATAAGTTAATAAGAAAGAGGGTAGGATGGGGAAAAACGCCAAAGCTATTTTTCTACAAAGACCTATGCTAAGTATAGTAAGAAGATTACCCGATCACTGTAGTATTCATCAGGCCGACATTTTGGTCATTAAAGAAGTGGCAGAATGGCTGAGATATAACGTCCTCACGTCCTCAATATGGGAATTGACATATTCTCTGGCAATTAAGCTGCCACTAAATCCCTGGATTCTGTCTTCCTGAACTCAACATCAGCCCTGAAATGCTGCAGATCTCTTAACGAGATGGCTCAGCATTTCAACATTCACATTATATGGTTGCCGGCCCACAGGCCTGGACGAGAAACAACCTTACAGACTCCAGCCGTGTTGAAGTCCGTGGGCATGCTACTAGCCACTTGTAAGCTCCTACTCCGAGATGGAGCATGTTTAGCATGGGCGTCTATCCGAAGCTGTAATCAGTCCAGACAGATGTGGTCTCGCCTAGATCTGAAGCGTTCAAGGCCCGTCAGACGGGGCATTGTCTGATTGGAAGATATGTAATGAGACTGAAGGTTGCCTCTAGTGACTTCTGCAGGAGCTGTGGGGATGGAGAGGAGGAGGAGTCCATAGAACACTTTCTGTGCAAAGTAATGTAGAGTGTTTTATATGAAAGATTAAATCCTGTTTTGTCCGACATGAATGAACCATATTAGTGGGACTTTAGACATACAATAGATAAGTGATAACTGGCCATATATTCACGCTACGGTGAGTTCTGGAGAGGAACATGACTCTCTCTCTCTCCCTCTTTGATTTTTTCCCCATTAAGTTGACGCAAACGCCGTTACAATTACTCGTATTTATGTATGCAGAGCCTACCACTCAGCACCTATCAAAATTTATATAGGTAGTATTATCACATCCGAATATATTTTAAATTTGCAATAAATTCCGAAATTAAACAACAACTTACACAATAATTCAATCAGTACAAATGTACATCTGCGATCTGTCACAGAATTTAAATTCCACTTCAGATGCAAAACTGGCAAATACATACATATTCCTAATGTTATCACTCCAGTTCGCTAACAATTTACTAATATTTCCCAAAAAAAATATTAATATCAATGATTGGATGATCTTCTTAAAATATTTTTTATATTTTGTCAAGATTACTGCATCGAAAGTTGGGTTATTTTAAGAGAGTTTTAGGTCGGGAAATATTTTCTAGTCAGTGTCCGTAAAAGGCTCATTGATATACATTCGGATTCGACAAGTTAAATTGAAAAATAGAAGCACACAGGATATTATTGGTTCTTGGCATATTATTATTATTATTATCGTATTGTTTAGCATACGACAGTTTTCTTTAATGGGCTTAAGTTAAAGCTAATTTGTTATTTCCTTATTTAGGTTAAATTTGTAATCAAATAACCTTTATATAAGGTAAGATGCTTCTGATAGTATCTCTCATATTGCTCACAATTATTTAACGAAGGTTCGCCTTAGTGGCCATATTTTTGATATAAGCAAAAACTATACAAATAACAAACTTATTAAAATAATCATACTCTGTTAGTGTTGTATAAACTAACAAACTTTACTTGAACTTCTACTTCTTCTAATTGTTTCGTGAAGACCAGGGGCATTAAGTTCTTATAACATTACAAAATTATCAATTCTTATGCCGAAGGTCAAGTGTATGACCTGGATTTTTGCCAAAATTCAAAAATAATCACGTTTACCAAAACTATTACACAAATAACAGCCCTTGCAGTATCAAAAAAAAAAACAAAAATTTCAATCTAACAACAACACAGAATGGCAAACAAACACTTTGACTTTATGTAAAATCACAAGCAAAATTGCAGAGAAAATGCTTCTGTCAGACCAGAAGGCGGCAGCACAAACAAGCACTGCTTATCGCACTGCTCGTACAAAACGTTGACTGGAAATGATAAACGACTTTAATGCGCAGCGTAAATTAGACCATGAAATTTAACTGCCAACCACCAACTACCTCGTCCAAGAAGCAGAAAGCGAAGCTCTAGCAAGATTATACAATCGTATGTCTTTGCTTTTTGGAGGGAATTCCAGGCTGCAGAGTACTTGAGCGAATTAATTAGGCACAAAATTAACTTGTAATTAAAAATTATTATCGTTGTTTGTTAGTTATTTTTCAACATTGTTATTTCTAAGCATTCGTCCGGCGAATGTTACGCACCTTGTGGATCACTGCCGTAATCAACACCTCGCCATCATCATTCCCATTGTCGTCGTCAGCATAATATTATGCGATGACCCTAAAGCAAATAATCCGTAAGCTGTAAAACTCAAGGTGTAATTAACAAACCAACCGAAATAGTCATAAATATGCAGTCCATGCGGTCTTAACACATCTTAACCCGTCTTAAGCTAATGAGGTATGGCGCTAAGTTTAGTATCGCTGTAGTAATATAATAAAGTGATAATATTTTTAAATATGATATGAACTCAAGTAAAATAATCAAATAATCGGACTTTAATATGGCTCCATTAAATTTATTGGGTCATTCATTGAGATGAATTGGCAAATGTCGGAAATGCTAATATCAGCGATGATTAAAACGTATGAAGAATTCCAAAAACAATTGAAATCCGTATGATTCAAAAAAAATACATGATAGTCGATGTACAAGAAGTTGAAATAACTAGTGAGTGTAACAGCACTTACTTCTGAAAGCTATGGAAACTTCATATATGGATTTCTATTAGAACACCTCAAAAGTCGTTCATCCATGCATAATTCTCGAACCGTTACGACTTTTATTTCCTTGTAAACTATGTCAGAGCAATAAAATGGGGACATTTTTCAATTGATTCATTTGTTATATCTCAACACAGCCTCCTTTATCTTCTGTATTGTCCAAATATTGTCGTCCAAATATTACATATAAAATAAAAAATAAGAAAAATATAAAAATCCGTAATATCATCAATTTGTTGCTTTTAGGTAGAAAATGTCTTCCCCGCCAATCTCTCTCCCACTCAAATTGGGCCAACCTAATACATTTGATAGATGGAAAAGGTAGCGTCCAGAAGGAAACGTTTACAGTTTACAGAGTTTCATAACTTTTTAAATCGATTGAGCGATGTCCGTCTGTCTGTCTGGGCTATATCGACTGCTTCATGACTGATTCTGCGAAATTTAAATTTTTTCTAGATTTATTTTCTGTTTTAATAAATTTAAGACCGTCTTGCATTTTGTGCATCAATCCCGTATTAAGGAACACTGTTCACCAAAAGGTAATTGTTACAATATTTTTTGTGTTTTACATCTTTGAAACCGAATCATCCTCGCATTCACATTCTCAGATACAGCGAGCCAAGTTAAATGTTGTAGTTTATGTTTGATTTATCCACACACTTGCTGACATCGCCGTGGAAAATGAACCAGTTTTTCGCTTGATAAGTGGACGTAGTAAAAATGTCATCTATCCAGACTACCAAGATGTTATTTGTGCGACAACTTTAAAGTTTTACATTTCAGAACCAAAACCGCCAGAAGAGCATTCCTTTATACACTGTGTGTGTGGAGCAATTTGTCGCATAGTCAGACCTGTTATGGCAGAAACGCGGCAAAACTTCCCCAATGAGTAAATTTTCATAAATTCCACAATCTGCTAGCCTTCAATGTTTCCTGGACTTATTACACTTGACTTTTTCCCTTACAATTATTGTTTTAAAGTAACGCATTCGAACGAAAGTTCCCGCTTCAAACCTCCAAGCAATAATAAATATTGAAGTTGCACATGCTATCAACAATCTTGAAGATCATTTGAAAAGTTTCAGTAAAAATGTATAATTTTTGAAACGAATAAGATAAGAAAAATGTATATAAATTCAAAATATATACATTTGATTTTCTTAACTTTCTTTCTTTCTTAATTTCCAAAGAAATATGCATTGAAATAAATTTGTAATGTTATAACTTGAGATCCTATTTTTCAAAAACCAAATTTGTCCTTGTATTAGCAATTTATTTCCAACTTGACCAGTTTGTTCAACTGGTTCGGTCTGGTGACACCTTCGGACATATCGTAGATCATGGACGATGTACCTGCTCATCCGCATATAAATGGACGAGTCAACAGCTCCCTCTTCTCATAGAAAATTCATATCGTATAGCATTTTTCAATAATCCCAACCGCAGCTAGGTTGGTTCTCTCTTCACAGTGTAATTAACGAATAAATGGTATATTTTTTAAGGCATTATTTTCGATTCAAAACTAGAGTTGAAAAGCCGTAATAAATATATAACATCCAAAGATATTACAATATTTTTCTTTAATTTGTAATCCTATGAAGTTTTATGAAATTCTCTCGTATGGAACTCAAAGAATTTAAAAGCTTTGTGTGCAACTGCTTTCAAAAAAAAAACGGCTGAGTCTTTGACGGCCTTTTTCGATACAAAGTGAGCAAAAGTGATTTCCATCCTACAAGTAACTTTTCCGAATTCAATTATCTATGTAAAACTCGTCGTTAAGTCAAGCAAAATTTAAGGGAATTTATCGATAGTTTCTTCGTCATAAATGGATGTACGACCACGTACGTTCACCTTAATCCTGTAGGAGTTTAACCACTACACGAAACCGTTTTTTATCATTTTCCAAAGACTGTTGCAAAGACCTTTGCCTTCGGTCGCCTAAAGAAATTTAATCACGTGATGAACTCCGTTCAACATAGTGAACTAGCTACTATTTGTCAACAGGAAAGTAAAACACCAAGAAGAAAAATAGGCAGAGATTTAAGCATGTGAAAATACTCTGAAAATCTTCTGCTTATACAAATATAGAATTCAGAGCTCAGTTTTGAAGTTAGGATGGCTTAGAATGAGTAGAAAAACGTTGATGGTCTAGCCAACCAACGCTTATAAAATTAATATGTCAGATGTAATTAAAATCAAATTAGAGTTAATCATCCGGAACTTCCATCCATTTTTTTTTTTTAATACTTTTATTCTTACTTTTATAAACTCAAGCAATAGAGGAGCGAAGATTCGTGGAACAACTTTTACAGGAAAATGACGGCTTGGTAAATATTGTAGTGTATTCAATTATGGACCCCATGCGTTTTAACAAAAACTTTTAACACAGACCACTAAATTATACATTCGACAGCGTCAGATAAATACTTATTTCAAAAACGACCTGTTGTACTTGATGTTTTCCATGCCTTTTCCAATAGAAATTGTAATGCTTTTGGTATTTTTAACACTCGCATCCACAACTAGGGTGGTCCGTTAATTATAAATTTGAAACAATTCTGAAAAATTTTATTTTTCTAGAGATGAATCATAGGCAATACTGTTTTTGTACTGGTCTACTTCTTAATTTTGAACTTAACCTGTTCATGACTTTTTTTTATTTTTTGCGATTCAGACAGTTTCATGCCATCCCCATATTTTCTTTAACTATAACGACTAATTTCACTGCAAGAAATCTTTATAGGTTTTTATAAAGAAGGCACTGAATAGTTTTATATGACCCAATTTTTTTTTTTTTTTTTTTTTTTTGGTCGTAGTAATTTGTTCTTAAAAAATTAAATTCTTGTTTGAAAGTCTGGTGGAAAATTATGCTATTATTCTGGGGGAATTCTCGGTATCTGAGGAGATTTGAAGATAAATCCCACTTCCACGGTAAATATAGAATATCAAATGTACTGCAGTAAAATACATCTTTGCTGAATGGGTACGAGTTACGATTTTTCTAAAATTTCCATCAAGTATCCTGAAACCTAGATCGAATTTTCAAAGTTACTTATGTTCTCATTTTTACTATTACTATTTAGATTAAAATAATGCGAAACTTTCCACAATTTTTGGATATTTAATGGCCTACGCTTGGAATGCGACAAAAATTTGTACAAGATTACTTTTATACGTTTTTTTTTTTGTTTTTGGTCTTTATAATGACTTCTTAACCCCCTCCACAGAATGTTATTTTGAAATGTTGTCAGAAAAATCTAATCCAACTATAATCGCACTTTACTACTTTTAATCATACGATTATTGTCGGCAGCTTACAATGCATGGAAAATATTCGATCAAATTTCATTAAAATTTCTACAAGACCTTAATCATGCATCGAATCACCAAAACTGTATTACTGGAGTAATTAGCAAGTACAAAGTGGTGAATTGCATGTTGTGGTAATTTCTGAATTAAACGATTTTGATTTATATATCAACAAAACTCGGATTGAATGTTAACACCAAACGGAATCAACGGCATTCATACATGATCTTATTAATTTACAAATTACACCCAATTTGTTTACAACTCAAAGTGGTCTAAAGAGCAGCTTCACACACATAAAAACCAGGCTTCCTTTCAAAAGCTGCATCATTACTTTTTTATGTGGGTTTACCACAAATTTAAATACATTTCAGTACAGATCTCACAACTTTTTTCTCCGTTTTGTACCCCTTAAATATAGAGTAAACACAGACATTTCTTGTCATGATTAATGACCTTTTTTGCCGTCAGAAGCGTAGAAAAAATATTTTGTAATTCAATGCAACTTTTTCGCTGTAGCAAACAAAAAAGTTGAATGAGTTGAAGTTGAAAAGTGTTCATCGATTTTTTACACTGAAATCAAATTATAGGGAGAAATGCGTTAACAATTTCAAGTAGTCTGCTCTTAGAGCCGTAGCAAAATGCACAAACACCCGTTGGTTATGGGATAAAAATTAACAAAACTAAATTCATAACCATTTTTAATGTCATCAATGTGTCAGTAACTTGTTAATGTTTTTGTGTGTTTTTTTATTACATTATTCGGGCACTTCTCATGCACGAAGAAGTTATATCCGTGATACTTAACGGATACTTTTACTTAAATTCAAGCCTTCGATTTACTCCTATGTCTGATTGTTAATCTCATCTTTATTAGACCCATAAAAATCAATTTGATATTAAATTGCGTGTTTTGTGTTGATGTTATGCCTTGAAATTGACACCTGATCCCAGTGGCGGAATTCATGCCTTAAAAGGCCTGCCATAAGGCACGTTTTTAAAGATCATACCCATTTCTTCAAATAAGAAGCAATATTTTTGTAGAAAATTTCTACAATTATTACAATTTATAATTTGTGTTTTATTGTTACTTCGCGTTGCGTTAAATCTGCGTCTACCTCTTCAGTGTCTGTTTTTCTTAAGTTGTAGTAAAAAAAAATCCATTACTTTTGCATGACATTAAAGGCTTTATTTAGCATAGTTAGAATGATCCGATTTAGGTCAAGTATGCACCGTTTTATTTGATAAATAGTTGCCTTATCGAAGATAATTCCAATATGGTGACAGTCGATTTTACCAAGATTTCACCAGCAAAATCATTCATCATTAACAGAAACAGGTGGTAATCACTTAGTGCTATCACCGGACTATAAGAACTTCCCAGTCAAGCTTCCGGAACTTCTGATGAGTAACCATTGATGTGTGTGACCTCGCTTTGTCCTGATGGGACACAATTTCTCTTTTACTGGTCAAAGCTGACCACTTTTGAGCCATGGTTTCCTTCAGGCGGTTAAATTGTTGGGAGTGCAAGCCCAGTTAAAGAGTTTTACGGTAGAGGAATAGTTCATATTAAATGATTCCCTGCCAACCCCACCAAACACAAAGCAAACCGTTCCTTTCTTTGGGGAAAAAGTGATCAACCCAGGCCCATAAACACTATTCATATTTGCAGCCACAATGCTTGCATTTTCCCTTTTGTCAAAGAAAAACTGTAAAACATGGCGTATTTTTTCTTTGCTAGTGTCCATCTTTGACATGCGATCAAACAATCGCAAATCTCTGGGAATAGTTTTTTAATCCCGAAATTTTGTCTTTCTAACGCCATGTACATTACTTTATGCATCTATCAGCATAGATGGTCTAGAAGAGCGATAGAGGCCGAACGAAGCATAATTTTGGCTTAAGAATAGTCATAGGCGGATTAAGTTCGAAATTAAGCAAACTAAGGAAAAAACTGGCAAGTTTAAGCAAGTCCGCATGTCTGTTGAAAGCTCTATAGTGATCGAATCTCTTAACCTAGGAGGATAAAATTTTGCCTAAGAACATCTTATGGTTACAGAGCAATTATGTTCTGCATTGTTACAGATCTGGGAACGAACCACCTTAAATTATACTCATTTATAAGACAATGTCACAGTTTTGGGTGGGTAAAAGGACGTATTCGCCACGCCCCCTTGCAGTGTATTCAAAAACTGCCTAGATATGTTGGAAGATTTGTCCTGCTCTGGTCGGCCGTCAACGTCTTCGACTAAAGATAACACCGACAAAGTCCAAAAAATTGTAAGTGAAAATCGTTCCTCAAGTTTAAGAGAGAAATAGCTGGTGAATTATTTCTGAAAAAAATGAAGTTTCCTTAAGACCTCAATCGCGTAAATGTCGCTGAAGACGATCCATATCTATAAAACGCATTATAACTGATGATGAGAAATGGATTCACTAGTTAAGAATTTCATAAATACAGAAGGCCTTAGGGATTCCGCTTCTGAAATATTAAACATATATACACACGCACATCCATTTGCCAAATTGCTTTCATTGTATCCGAAATATTAGATAACATGGGTGAAATAACAAGTGCCTGTATTCGTTATACGGCGAGTCTAAGACTGCCGTAATCTCTTAATAAAAAGCCCACATGCGATTTGTGAATTTCGGCGTTTAATTTCCCATGACAATGTTTGCTTACATTCCAAACACCTTCGAGTGATTTAACATTTTTTGCCCGAATTCTTTTATTTTGTTGGCTTTTGTGTAAAATTCATGGTTGCCACTTAATTTTATTTTCATATTGTGGAGTGAAAGTGAAAGATTATTAATGGTCTCACATCAAAAACGTTGACGTTTGTGAGAAGCTCTTCACAAAAATTGATTTGTTACCTCACTCCTTGATTGAACACTTTGTGGATTAAATTGATTATAATTGATTATAATTTATCTTGACTTTAGACAGTTGAAGAGGTAACAGAATTGTGTAAATGTTGAACAAAATTGTAGTCCAAAAGTTCGTTCAATAAAATACAAATTTTCGATAAATGAATTCATTATTTATACAATGAATATAAATGAATATATTGTTATACATAGGGGCTAATGGCCGTCGACAAAATTTGTCGACATCTCAAAAATCATTACGACAAATTGAAGCTTTTCAATACCTAACAAGCATAAGCCAAACTACGGGCTTTTCTTCGCCCATAGAATAAGTATATATTAATTCTTGCTGCACTAGCAAACAATAACAATTGTTCAAATGTCAAACAATGACACTTCGAATGGCACCAAATTTAAATCTTTATAAGTCCGTTCATGTAGTTAAGCTGCGTTGGCGGTGTCATGGCCCATTTTCCAATCTTAACCTAATGTAACGTATGACGTGATTAATAATAACATACTGTTGTATTTTTATAACGATCGCTTTTTTACTTTGGTCACCATAAAAAGGCGCGAGAAACCGGGATATATGATTATCGAAATCAATCCGTATAGGTAAAGGTTCCGATGCAGCTGACGTACAAATGGACCGCCCACGATTGCTGAAATAATTTAAATGTGATACTGTTGAGCAGTTTGTGACCATACTAAAGTTTTTAACTGATCTATTTTGGACACGGTGAAGTGTATTTTATGGTTAGTCTTTACTGACTGTAATGTACATAATATCTGGATGACTGTGCGTTGTTTCTAATATATGCAAATGGGAGCTTTCATCCAGAAATAAACAACATCGTAAATGAATGAAATAGAAAAATTAAAAAAAAGAAAACGTAACAATTATATTGCAATTACTGCCGGAAATAACACAGAGATGTAAATGACATCAATCCAGACTGCCATCAAATAGTCATTTTCGACAAGATGCCTGATAAAGTTTTTCAAATATAATGTGATACATTCCTTTACAAATATTTCAACGTAAATATGAAGATTTAATTATTATATTATTTCGATGATAATTTGCATTTAAAAAAGATGCAAAAATA
This sequence comes from Philornis downsi, assembly GCA_019455685.1. Lineage (NCBI taxonomy): Eukaryota > Metazoa > Arthropoda > Insecta > Diptera > Muscidae > Philornis > Philornis downsi. The sequence goes on along the minus strand of JAHXMU010000134.1, from coordinate 309,808 downwards.
ATCCTTTACAGAATAAAGTGCTAAAAATCACAAATATCTGTAGCTGGCAACTTGCGTATACAATTTCTGCACTGTGGTAACTCGATCAGTAAGAAAGAATACTACAAAAAATTTTTCGTTCTTCTTTTAGTTATTTTCTTCTTTCTAACAAATGAAGATGCTTCGGTTCGGGCGGTCCTATTGTTGAAAGTAAAACTGTTAATTAAAGTGTTGATAAATAATCGAAAGCGATATTTGGCTCAAAATCAATGCGTTTTTAGTCCTTTTTTGAAGATAGTAAGAATTGTACATGGCGGGCCGGCTTCATGGCAGGTATTCTGCTTGTAATGAGAAGAGAATTGCTACGAATGAATAGAGAAAGAGAATGCTGAGGAAATGTTGCTATGTTATGAGTGACACAGAAGGATGACGTTCGCAGTTCTCAGAGTTAAAGAACAATTATTGTTGTAGTTGTTAAACCATGTGTAGTTCTTAGTATGCCCCATTGAGAGTCAATGGGTTCTTATTGTTGTTTGCTTTGTGTCGTTCCTCTTTCGTTCGCTGGTATACATTGTTCGTTTCGTGGTCGTACGTTAATTACAAGTGTAAAATAATTACCGAATGCAATACCTATCAAGCATCATAAGAGGGTAAGTAATGGCCTCCTTGTATTTATGGACCTTTTATTATATTGTAGTAATTACAAAAGTAAATGAAATGAAATATGAATGGGGAGGATTGTTATAAACTTGCAGAAATTGGCAGTACATTTTAGAGGAGATACATTTAATTTAACGATTTACTTGATTGGGAACAAAAGTAGCTTAGGTTAAGTGCCCTATTTTATAAAATTTGGGGCCGGGTATGTTCACAGCATTGCGGGCAACCAAAGCTTAAAAATTGAAGCAATAACTTGCTCAGTATTTTTTTTTCTACTAAAATTTCAAATGTTTTGGAATTAAATTTTTTTTGGATTTAATTTTCTAAAGTAATGAGAAATTTCAGTTATAAAAAAATTTCTCGGATAAGTTTTTTTAATATTTTCCATTTACCATTTGTAAATATTCAATTTTGTTCTTCAAAATGGTATTTTTGTTATAAATTTTAATTTCTAATCTAAATTTTTTAAAAACAGATTTTTTAAGTGAAATGTTTTTGGAGAAATACTTTTACTTTTACTTTTTTTTAATTTCTCTATTCAAACTTCTATTCTAGAAATCAAGCATTTTCAAGCAATTTTTGTAATGCATAAAAATACAGGGTCATCCATTTCTCAATTTTAAAAAATGCAGTTAAATAATACACACATAAAACTATGATATCGATCGATGAAACTTTTATTTCATCATAATGCTTGGGCCTTGGCATTATAAAATATAATGTCACTTAAATGACGGCCCATGGATTGGTTGCAGCAGTGAATCTTTTTAAGGTAGTTTTCGACCACTTTTTTTCACAATTCGGGCGGTACGTTTAGGGATTATCCGCATAAATACGGCCTTTCAGCCCACAAAAAAAAAAGTTTAACGGCGTCAAATCGCAATGGCCAATTGACGTCGCCAAAACGTGAAATTACGCTTTCTGGAACACTTCTTATGCAATAAAGCAGAAATCGGTCGTGTTGAATTACGTTCGAAGCACCGCTTTTGATCCATATTCGTAAATAGCAAATCTTTCACTAAATAAATAACACTTCAGATGACAGATGCTTAACAGCTGACAGCCTCGTCAGAAATGCACTTTTGAAGCCACTAAATGGGTAACCCGTTATAATTTGCCAACAATAGTGTTGGCACCATTAATGAGAATAAAATAAGTACTCTTCTAAGTCCAAGAAACAGAACATCGTCCATGACACTAAGCAAAAATTTTGGTTTATAAAGATTTTACTCGGCTCCAGAAAAATAACCATTTTTTCAAAAATATTACGATTTATTCCGTAATAAATAGCAATATAGTATGGTACGGTTATAGATACGGGACAGCCCTAATTGTGACTGGAAAATTTTAAGCAAATATGAATTTTAATTGAGAAAATTTGCTCCTGTATAGAATAAGCACTTTCTTAATACTTTTGCCATTTATTCTTTACTTAAATGCAATGAACCGTAGTAATTAATAGATTAGAAAAGATAAAAATATAGTTGACATGCGTTTGTAACGGAGAATCTATTTGTGGGCCAACTTTTTTCACGCTTCCGCTTATATGAGGATGAGTTGATACATAGTCCATGACACTACGAATTTGTCGTAAATGATCAAAGTTGATCCAATACAGAAGAAAGCTTGTTAACGAAGGTACTAAATCTACATCTGCGAAAATTTCTCATTTCAACATTTTCGGAGAGCTTTCTCTATTTCTATCTATTCGACTATGAAAATCAATCTATGCATGGCGATAATTAGCAGGCATGGGAAGGAACCATACCAGTTGTCGTGAAAAAATAAGGCAATGAATCTATACACCGCCCATGGCAATTTAAATAACAAGCTTAGTTAACGCTTCAACCAATAGTATTCAGTATTTCATTAGTAGTATTTCAGAATTTAGTGGTATTTTAGAATAAATCTGGCCAATATAATGTGATGGTTACAACTGTTTAGCGAAAAGAGTTCATGCAAGTAAATGTGTTTAATAAAACAATTCACCTTCTTGGTCTCTCAAGGCTAGTGCTCTTCTAGTTGGAACTCTTTGCTATGTTAACGCATGTGTTACAAAGTGAATGTTCCATTCTATTATCGTTTTAATAAAATGTCCTCGTCTCAAATCGATTGGGTAATTGCCCAGAAATCTTGCATCTATTCATCGAATTGCTACACTGGACGATCAGAGCATTCAAGAGATAAATTAATTCAAATGGTAGTCCGAACAAAATGTGTTACTTCTGCTTGTGCGTTATATTTGTTGTTTTTAGCTTTTGATAATCGGTGGTAAATAAATTAAAATAGTCATCGTCATCACCAGCAGCATCCTCATAACCAGCCACAGTATTGATAGTGTTCCAGCTAGATGCAGTGATGGCATTACTGAATACCAACGAAAAAAACTGCATTTTTTGCGTCAAAACGAGGCAGACAACAAATTAACAATTGCGAAAAAGAACAGGAATGCATGAAGGCGATCACCAACGCCGTCATCGGACAGAATGCAACACTGTTGTGGCTATTTATGCAACAACCGTCATGTGTGCGATGGCGTCGTATTATCGTAACAGCAATTTAGTGGTGCATCATTAAGACAGCTGCGTTCGTATAAAGTGAATGAAGATGATGATGCGCTGCTTCTGCTGTGGTCGCATTCATAATCGCAGCATTCTTAATGTCCGATATTCAGTGAAAAAATTATTTGGACACAGCGAAAAAAAAAAACAAACACTAAGAAACTATTGCAATTAATGATGATGATGCGTTGCAATGCGTGTAGTGATGTAAGATTATAACTTCTTACGCTTCTAGTGCTACTACGTGTTCGTAACACACGTCGCCAAGATCTGGCTTTGCAACTTACGAGTGTGATCATAAATATTATGATCGTTTGTAATTGAAACTTTATATCGGCTTTGGTAATGCAAAAAAAAAACATTACAATCTTTACACGTGTATGCAAAAGGAGCGAAAGGATCTCAATTATGAGCAGAGGCCAAAATTAACATATTTATCTACATTTAACAATTTCGAATTGGTTACGACTGACAATTGATATTATTTCAAAAAGAAGCAGGATTTAAAAAGGGGTTTTATTCCCATCTCCACATACGATAGGCTCATCGTTGACTTGGCAGAAGCGTCATTATTTGATGACATGTGTTTTTATGGAGATAACATGTGGAAAATGCCTTAAAGATACATTTTTGATAAAAACATCAAATTGTGCCTGACTGAATAAACTGAATAAACAAGTACTTTTAAACGAGCCTCCTACTTTTTTAGCAATATCTTTGTCCGTTGGCTAGTTATTGAATTTGGTAAATTTTCGAAATTAAACGATTCACTGTTGATTTTGTTGATTATAGGATATTAAAGAATTTACTGATGGAAAAGAGTAGTACCGACCTGATTTAGGAACGTTAGTATGTGATGCAAACAAAAGTCGAAACAGGAATCTTAGATGTTGCAAAAAAATGTAACAGTTTCACTTGCAATATAAGTAATGCGCAATAGAGCCAAAGACCAAATGGCGGAAAATGTGAAGAATCCGGGAAATTGCTTCGCTTAATATCGGCTAAGCCCGTTTTTCAGAACGATAAATTGTTTTTAACATTTTTCTGACTTTTGATTTGACTATTAGAATAAGGTGGTCCCTAACAAATATGTATAAATTAGTGATAGTGCTATCCATGAATACTTCAGTTGTTTTCTAGGCAAAGTTGCGTCTTTGAAATTCAATTATAATTAAAAATCAGCACTTATGCCAACCAGCCAAAAGAATACAAAGAAATTACACATTTACTCTGACCAACAAGTCTTACTGTTATTGTGTAGTAATATTATTTTTTAAAATTTTGTTAACTTTCTCAAACAGCTAGCAATATTTTTTAATACATTTCTCGAAAGGCCCAGAAATCAGAGTGGTACTACTTGTGAGGCTTCTACTTATTTCTTGAAAATGCTGGCGTTTATTTAAAAGATGTAATTGTGCCAAAAATTATTTTTTTTCTTTTTTTCACGAGAAGGAACAACAATTACATCCGATAAAAGTTATTCTAAAATTTTATAAAAATTTAGACTTTGATTTTCACCACGCCACTTTAAAAAAGCATAGCTGTAGTTCGAGAAGGCCTTGCTTTTGTTTTGTGAACAGAAGTTTTTTTCTGAGATCTTATATTGATATGAAACCACAATTTAAAATTATCTCATGTTCCATTCATTTAAATTTCTTAAATTAATAATCTTGCAGCATATCTTTCTTCATTGTCAGATTGCAATGTAAATGACATCACAAAGGGTAACCGAAATTCGGCCCAGACCATCGTAAACGTCCGTTCAGATTCCCGTTTGCAATTTACAGTATTTCGCGTAACGGAAACTGGATTGGATAGAGCGAATTAACACTTTTGCCTTAGGTTTGTGGAGGTATCCATTAAGGTTAGCATTCACTCACCTGTAGCATCAGCTCACGCAGTTTATCCAAATCATCACCATGTGACCTTGTAGGCAAATAACGGCACTCGCAAGGTTGTTGTTGGGCCATTAATAGCACAGCCATCAAGAGGAAACACCACAAGCCCAAGCGCAAACCACTTGCTGTTGTTGTTTTGGGCGAGTAACACCACGACGACGATGATGACGGTGACGATGCCGATGATGGCAGCTCTGTGGCCGCTGCAGCTGCAGTTGATGGCGATGATGATGCAGTTAAAAGGCTTTCTTGGCTGCTGCTTTTGTTGAAATGCATTTTTTACGTTTCCGGTTTAACGATTTTTTTCAAAGTTGAACTTTTGTTTTTGTTTTTCAATGCTTTATTTACCAAAGTTTCACTTTCGTTGGTGGCTTTGGGTTGCAGGGGATGATGATGCCTTTAAAGAGGAAGATGTGGCTGCTGGCTGGTGTTATCGTTTGGTGTCCAGCTGCTGCAGCTTCTCGTCGTACTGTGTGTTCAACTTGTCGTGACCAGAATTGCTCGAGAGTGAGATAAAATTGGTTAACTGCAAAGTTAAAGAAATTGGTCCGTAATCATTATTAAGTGCACATTTAAAAAATGTTCAATTTCGTAATATATCTGTAGTTGTTATGCAGGTATTATTACATTTTTCTTATTGCTATTTTTATTTTTTGTTTTGGTCTGTGGGACCTCTTTACCACTTGTGGCAGGTTTGGTATGTCTTCAGGCCATATTTTTGGTGAAAAATTACTAAATAACTGTGTGACATAATTAAAAGTGGCATCAATTACAACGGTTTGCGTGTAAATCGAGCTAAACTGGCCAACATGAACATGTCTGCTTCATATGTAATAAGTAAATATTTCCCCTACGGTAACTAAAAGGCGGCAATACCAACCGTTAACCGGAACTGCTGCCGGGCTCTGGTCGAGGTACTGCGCCTTTGCTTTCTTCAATGCTTTAAAATAATTTAACTTTGTTTGACATATTTCCCTACACGACCTTACATAAATTATCACGAATAGTGTTTACGGCTCCAGTCAACCCAAAAGGCGTTTATGTATAGGTATGTGTGTGAATCACTAGCCCGACCGCCTCCGTGCGTCCGCAACAATTGTGGGGATATCATCGCCACTCCAGTACCACTCAGTCACCCTAAGCTATTAAGTTTTATTGGAAATCCAATCCAATTATGTTTCTCATCATTATATGTCCGTCCGTCCAGTTGACCGCGCTGTACCAATACTTAACCATCGTACTATCTTTCAGTTACACGTTCCGTGCGTCCGTCCGTGCTTTTGTTTGTAGTTCGTTAAAGTTCCAATTTTCTTTCCAGCCATCGATGCTGTTGTTGTTTGTTGCAGTGATGTATTCTGCTATAAATCATCCAGGGTGACATGATAAAGTACTTTTTTGAAATTTACGACCCAGTTTTCTTACAGGATCCCTGTCAGTGAGTTTGTATGTCGTGGCGTGGAATGTAATGTGTAAAAGGATTTTACACAATGCATTTTTGCATACACGCCCTCACGCACACATTGGATAATCAAATGGAAACACTTTGTATTGGCAAATATTACACATCAAAAAGTAACATTTTGAAATTGAAACTCTCCTCAATAAGTTGGTGGCATTTGCACAGGTTGACGAAATTCGTTTAATCGGACGTAATAAGATAATTACAAAAGGTTAATGTGATGATATAAACTTGAAATTTGCTCAAATACTTTATGTTTGAAAGATATTCATAGATTTAAAATTAAAAATTTAAAGTCTGTACTGACCGGAACCAAAGTGTAAAACCGGTTATCAAACTTTTAAATCAATCCGACATCGGAGGTTTTTCGAAACAACAACACAAAAAAGTTTGCAACGTCGCTAAATTTTTTGACGAATAAACAATGCCTTATCGAAGTTTTTCATCGTGAAAAGAATATAGAACACAGTTGTTTGATTTAACGAACGAGGAATCTGGTCGTATGAGATGCTTCGTAAATGTTAACAACTACGTCTTTTTAGTTTAGGATGATTTTATCTACATCATCCTATCTACATTAACGAAGTGAATAATAACCACCTCGAGATTAGGAGAAAAGTTCTCGTGTGTGCATCACTGAATCCTAGTCAATAACGCAAGCAAATGGATCAATTCTAGCAAGTCGACGTCGTACAAATTATGAGTTGTGTATCGTTATCGACGTGGCCAAGCTCACCAAAATTCAACCATTGCATTGGCAGAGTCAAGTTGTGTCGATGAATGAGAGTGCACAAGTACGAAATAAAACTCGCATAACAATATCTGCAGGTTGCGTAAAAGATCCAGTAGAAAAGCCATAAGTCCGAGATAGAGAATGTAATTTCAAAATATTTGTATGACCCAGGAATTCCCAAACAATTTTGAATGCATCGTATCCTGCAAGTTTGATTGCCAACATTTTTGAACGGAATGAAAGTTAATTAGACATTAGAACCGGAATGAAAGCTATATTTTCGAAAAAATTTAAACTATTTTTTTTTTCTTTTTTTATTGAATCTTGTTGTGTAATGCATACTAATTTACTTTATTGATGAACCGATTCTACTAAGCGTTCCAAGTTTAGTTATAATTTGACTCGTAAATAACCGTAAGCCGTGTGCTTTTGTTGTTTAGCTTATAAAAATGTATCTAACTTTTAAGCATAAGCGAGGAATTATTACTTACAATAAGAAATTCCTGCAACATAATTTCAATTTTTTTTTAAAGCTTATTCGATTTTTTAGTATATTTAAAAACAATTTTATTCCAGTCAATCATTTGTACCTTTTTTTCCAAAACACAAATTACCGTTTCGAGGCACTCGTTTTCAGTCGATGGAAGCCTAAAAGAGGAGGCGAATACTGAAGTATATTTAGGAAAATGCATTTGAAAAATGTTTTGATGATTAGATTGTTCGTTGACATAAATGTACTATGTAGGATGGGGGGGTCTACTTTGAAGACGATACAATAAATTAGAATGAATAGAACATATTTTATGCTTAATTGCCCAGTTTCCAGTACCTTTTTAACAGAATGCGTAATAGTTTTATGCAATAAAATATTTAAAATAATTTGCAGCATGGATGAAGTGATAAAATTATTTTTTTGTTTGACATGACTCTTCAAAGAAAATATAGAAACTCTAATATTTATCTTGTAACCAGAAAAAAAGACAAAATCAACTGTCAAATTAGATTCTTTAAAAACATCATCCATCAAACTGCAACTAACTTACAATAATGACAGGTCAGCAACTTATTCTCTAATCTTTCAACGACAAAATTCGATGGTTAAATTGTTAATATTCAAAATAATTTCCAAGAAATTATCGTAGTTTGGGAAATATCACCAAAATAAAAATGTTTCCGTCATTACAGAAAAATAAAAATATATGAAATTCCCAATTCAACTCGTAACCTTTTATTAAAGAAAAACTAATATGGAACGACTACACTTGCCCTAAAGAGTTGTTATTTTTGAGATTTTTTTACGTTCTGGAAATTTCCCGGTATGAAAATCCCCAGAAAGATAGAGATGAAACTGGACAAACTTCCGGCAAAATCCCTATGCTGTAGTAGCAGATGAATAATGATTTAATGAGGTGATTATAAATATTCAGTAGTGATGCCGCACTTTCTAAATGGTTACACCGACATTTGAATATGTGGTTGAAAACGTTATCTTACTCCAACCACTGCGATGGTGATGTTCAATAAAAACAAAAAGATGAGCAAACATTTGCAGTGCAAAAGTGGTGAAGAATAAGCAATATCCAAGAAATTCATCATTTATCCTATCATATTACTTTCTATATAAAAATGGATGGAAATGTATTTCCATAAAATACAAAACCTAAAATGTAAGCCAATATCATTGTATTTAAAGTAATGTGTGTTATTATCATAGGAGTATGTACACTGTTAGCAGTAATGAAATTAAATTCCATTTACTATTTCTTAACTTGCTACTTTCTTGTTGCACATACTGTCTTGGCAAAATTTTATTGCTTTAATGAGTCTCCACCATTTGTTTCCCTTCCCATTTCACTACGATTTTATGACCAAACCAATAGCAATTATTGCGTAACATCACTTAATTACAAATTAAGGCCGGGTGGTAGTGCTTCTGAATTCCTTAAAATTTTGAACATAGTATTTTACGACATTTTCAAATTTTCATTCAACAATGTATGCTTTGAATGACATAATAGAAATTTTCAATTTTCCAATTTAATGGCCCATAACCATGAAGCAGATAAGCACAATAAGTGCAAAAGCATAACAGTAAAAGTTTTAATTTGTAATAATAATGACTAATCAAATGTTAAATTTTTGACGTTTTTCTATGGTTACGTGAATTATATTCAAATAATTATAAACAATACGAAGGATAAAATTTAACTTAATCACAATCACTTTACCCAATCGCTACACTACAAAGCCCGACACAATATTACTTTTCCGCGATTGCCAGGAGCTTAAATATTGTTTAGGATATATAAGAATGTGCGAATTGTTTTCAAAATGTTTTGTCGGGCACAACATGGGAAGGGGTATTCACTGTAAAAGTATCGGATTGTTCGGAAAATTCGTTCATTTAATTCGTTAGTTCACCATACATCACTTCTCACTTCCTCCCACCCCTTTTGTAAACTGTTTACCATTGTTTAGTTGTATTCTCGTGCTAATCGTGAGTGGTTACAGTTTTAAAGAGTGGAAAAATGAGGCCGTATTATTTCCGAAAAGGAAAAACGGCTGCTAAAGCCAGACTAAAAATGAAGTCTGTTTGTGAAGAAAACGGACCAAATGAAAGAAGTTGCCAGAAATGGCTTAAAAGATTTTCTACGGGCGACTTCTCCATAACGGACGCTCCCAGATCAGGACGACTGAAAGAAATTGTTTCCGCGGAGACGAGAGAGATTTAATTACATATTGTTAACCGCCATGCAACATTTGGGGAAATAACTAAAATAATCAAAAAAAAATCAGTCTCAACCGTTCACGGGAGCATAGAGCTCGGATTTGTGAGCAACCTCGATGTGTGGGTAGCTCACTCTCTCACCAAGGCCTCACACTGCGTTGCGAACCCGTTAGAAACTGTCAAAGTTTGGTTGGGAAATTTTTACCTCACCCACCGTACTCCGCAGACATCGCCACGACCGACTATCACTTATTTATAAGTTTGAGCAACTACTTGAAGGATTTGAATTTCCATAACGACGAGGAAATGAAAAATCAAATTGAATGCTTTTTTCACAAAAACCACGCAAGTTTTTATGAAAGAGGAATTAAAATGCTCCCAGAGAGATGGGAAGAAGGTAGTAAAAAAGGTGGAGATTTTATAGTAGATTAAAACAATAAAATTTGTAAATAAATTTCTTTTCAAAGCCGAACGAACTTTCCAAACAACCCAATAACATGACTGACTTATACTTTGTTTTACGAAACCGACAATAACGTCGAAAGTTTTTCATATCTTATAAACCATTCTGTGAAGTATAACCGCCGTACAAACTTAAAATTTGTTGTCATCTTTCGCTCTAGATGAAATAAATAACTTGTTTCACTATATTGTCCTTTTGTATATTCTACTAATAATCAGTGGAACATATCCCCAGTTTAAGCACCGTTTCCTTAAATTGCAAAACTTTTCTTATAGGGTATTTAAAAAATGCGGACATAAGGATAAATAATCAGCGTTCGAGTCGAATCGAAGGCTCATCCTTTGCATGTTTTTAGTATCGCACATCAAAATTAAATTGCTTAACACAATGTGTAAAATATATTATAACGTTGATTATATAAAACAATAATTCTAATTGCTGATAAAAAAAATATAAATTATATCTCTTTGAAATCAAGTTGTGATATTTTTATAAGTAAGAAAAATATGATAATTAAAAATAATATGCAAATGAGATACAAACTTCAGTTTTGCAAAACAGATACTACCCTCCACACAAATGTTAAGTCCAATAACGAGATTGACATTACTATAAAAACTCCAGAATATTGAAAATTTGAAAAGTTAGTGGTTTTCTCTATTTTTAACTCCTCGCGTATGTTTGGTATTTGCAATGGGAAAAAATTTTGGAAGTGTATATTTCCAATCTAAAAACACTCCATATTTTGTCAATAAACTTTTTTATTTTATATTATTTTTGATACAGTCTTGTATAAGTGGATCTTCCTAGTCAAGCTTAATCGCTTTCCAGGGCTACAATTTTGTTTTGAATTTAGTTAAAATTTCCGAGTATCCATTTGCTTCTATCGCTAACAAAAACTTTAGTTTGCAATAAAATTTCGCCATATTTATTAGTGCAGGGGATTTAAGTGGATCAAGACGAACCTTATTGAAAATGCGCGCTCTTAGTATATTGGAAATGATGTTGGTCTATGCTTTGGCATTATAGTCCTCTACAAATGGACCTGGTAATTGTAGCAGAAGCCAACATTTTTATTGAATTTTAGTATTAACATTTCATATGACTTAATTGTGTGAAGGACCAAACTTTTTATTTCGCTTGGTGGAAGGAAGAACTTTTCATTACTCTTAAATACGGTATAAAAGTATAATAGCCTGTTTCTTCCGTCTTCAACAGGGTATTGGAAAGTGATGCCTATTTGTTGCCTCAGAGTATAATTTAATGGATTGTGAATTAGTAGCATATATTTCAGAATAGAAATTTCGACCGGATATCTTAGTGCCTATTAGAAATTTATTATTGAGTTTTTAGCCGGCTGTGGTAGTAAAATGGACAAATTTAGTATTTCATCTAAAAAAGTGTTATATTATTTATAAAATTCATCCATAGAAAATCCCCGAAATTCCCTCGCAAATTTCACGAAAATATCTGTGGCGAGAGTTCCAAATGAACAACTTTAATTGAAAATTAGATTAATTAGATTTCATCAGTTATCTCCACTACTCAGGAACCTTTTGCAAATATTTTTTTTGGTTATGCTCTAATTGCGGTATTGGCCATTGAAAGATGTTAAAAAATATATTTCAGTAGATAAAAAACGACACTGTAAATCCTAGCCCATTGGTTTTACTGGTTTTCTCAATTCTTTATTTACGCTCAATCAATCAACAATTAATTTTTGTATTTTTATGCTCGGACATATTGAAGATGAAAATTTTAAAAATTCACCAGAAAAAGGAATACCAGGAATTATGCTAAAGGCAATTGATTTTTATGTAATTTGATTTTTAATGTAATTGTTTTTTCATTTGACTTTTGAACATTAATAGCGGCCACCAAATTGACCCATGTTTTTGGGCCAAATAAACTTTTGAATTCTGTGCCGGTAATTTGTGTTGATAATTTTGAAAATGGAGTAACTGAACATTTACTCCGAAATAATTTATGTGAAGTTTTTAAACATTGATCCAAAGTATACTTTTGTTTCACACACATTTTAAACGTTTGGTTTAGTTTTCGTGAAAAAAATAAATAACTAAAAAAAAATTTAACTTTTACGCCTTTTTTATTGATGCCTTACGTATCCTGGTATCGGTACAACCGACAATTCATTTGCGGTCTAAAAGTATTTATATTTACAGATCACATAAAGTCAATAACATTTGACAGTTGAACATAAAAATATTTTGATCTGTATTCCACAATACAAATTTAAATACCTCAAATTTTCAAAAGACTGGGTTATGACACTTTCAAAATAATTCGCATGCTAATTATGTGAGAAACTTATATAAGACATAAACAAACTTAATTCGGAGAAATTTACATATATTAAGTTAATGTTCGGTGCAACAATTTCCAAATGTTTAACTTGTATTCAACATTAAATTTAAAATTTCTGATTTTAAATTGGAGACACTTTTTCATATTTAAATTAAATAAATAAAATGCAATTAGCGGCAACTCCATTTCGAAAGCTATAACCAACACTTTTGTTACCATCCAAAAGAAATTTATAAGGTTTTATTTAACGAATCGTTGCAATTGAAAGTCATTTTTCCCTAACAGTTTTCATTCCAAACAAGTTTTGCTCACTAAGAATACCACCAAAAACTCAAAATATTCCACCACATTTATAGTACTTTATGGTTTATTAATCGTTTTTTATAATACACTTCTTTGTGAGTTCCTTAAAAACCATATTCAACTTCATGTTTAAACTTTCATTATGCAATATATAGTTTCCTAATTACTTGTCCGTAATACTTTTTTTTCTTCAAAACTTCTTTGTCAACACTTACAACTGCTTCTTTCTGGCGTAGCTTCGTTATCCGTCGCACAATTTTTAAATCCTCTTTTTAGTCGCTTCCTTTGGAGCTTTCGCGAAATTGTTTAAATATCTCGATTCAAATCGCTAACAGTTTTTATTTTGTTTTAATATTTTCCTTTTTTTTAAGACGAATGAAGTCGCGTTCTTTTAATTTTCGGTTTCGTACTTATCGAGGATAACACAGTTTCGTTTTTGATGCCATATCCTTTGCTTACAATTGTATTTATAGCCGAAAAAATCTCCGAGTGAGCGAGTAGCACAACAACAACAGCAGCAACGACGACAGTAACAGCAAAAAGCGAAAGAACCAACAATAAAAATAACATTATTCAACAGACAGACGGACCGGCGGACGGACAGACAGATGACAATATAGAACACTTTCCCTTGTAATAGTATCTTTTGGCTTTTTACAGCACAATTTGACAGAAACAAAACTATGGATGTGAGCAACCAACGCACACACACAAAAACAGCACAAACTTTCGCACTTTTCCTCCAGTACCCCTCATAATGTCACCTCCTCATGACGCCACCCACTATTCTTTCTGCCCTCCCAACGCCAACATAGTCCTGCTAATATACTGTAGTCCATGGCTACGATGCTGCAAAGACAACTGAGGATAAGCAAAACACAGGACTGCTTGTCGTACTATTTCTCACACAAGGAGCATTCATTCGAACGTCCCCTGTCTGCTTAGCCCGGCCACCGACTCGAATGTCATGTCCCTACACATGACACAGAATCTCTGCTAATATTGTGAAACCAAATATGATGACGACAACAAGTATCAGCATCATCATCGGTGCCACCAGCAGCAACAACAATAACAACGAGGCGTTAGTTACAATTGGCACAGTGGTAACACCAGATACCGGAGAGGAAACCGCAAGATACGATCAGTTCTATAGACCTTAAATGCAATAACATAACAACAAATCTGTGGAAGGAAAAACTGTGCAAATTTGCAAAAAGAAAAAGATAATTCCACCTGAGGCAGTTCTCATGAGAGACAAATTCGTTTCTTCTCTAAAAATGTACAGAATCAAATCTACTCAAATCGCAAGGTGACAATGTTTTCCCAACAATCGGCGTCCTTCTCCTCATGACACCTCCATTATCCTTAAAATGTGCTTATTGAGATAGTGCGCCCAATAACCAGAAATATTACTTCAAACTTTTTATTTTGATCTGTAGTTTTTATTCGTTGTAAATTTCTTTTGTGTATAGGGTATGCAACCAAAAGAGATCATTTTGAACTCAAAAGAAGATTCAAAATTTTAAAGATGTGTACGTTTTGTGTTTCTCCAATGATAGAAAGCTTTGATGTGATAGTATTCAGAGACAAACACGCACGAATGCATCATTTATTGTAGGATGAGATAAACCTCTCTTCTTCAAATGTACCTAAATACTCGTTCTTATCAAAAACATCAATTTTAGGTTCTTTTCCGGTTCAATAAGATGCCGCAACTTTACCGGGTTATGGAAACATTCTTAATCATAGACAGGCTCAGTTCAAAATTGGGCAAATTAGACCCTGTAGGAAAACCTTACCAAGCAATTCTACAATTTTTTCACCAATTTTACTTCTAGTTGTTAATCAAAAGCAATATGTAGATATAGGAAGAAATAATCACAGTTCATACACCTTTTAACGGCACCACTATTATTGCGGCCAAATTTATTGAGAACACTGGTAAGTAACCTGGGTGCGCTGAATTCGAATCTGGGCATTAGAATTAGGCTATCACGTCTTGTTTATTTTTTATCATATGCTGGCAATACTGTAAAACAGTCAACACTGATAGTACAATTTCACAACTATTAATTTGACAGATTCATTCTAAAGCTTCATAATTAAAGCATGTCATTAAAGCATGTCAGGGAGATCGTGTGTTACTGATTCAAGCTATTTTTGCTTTGTGTGTGGTGAATATTTGGTCGGAAAAAAGGATATGCAATATCAGAATCATTAAAATATGCATATTTACATTATTTTGGTTTTACTGTCAGAAACTTGAACAAACCGTGGACACCGACAATGATTTGCAATAGTTGCAGTATTGTTCTATACAAGTGGTCACATGGCAAGAATATCTATTTCGATTTTTCAATTCCAGTACTTTGGAGAGAGACAAGTAATCACCAAACCGATCGTAATTTCTGTTTAACAAAAGTTGCTGGATTCAATTGGCTGCATATTTTGAAAAGAAACACTCTATTCTATATTATACTGACGTTGATGGTTTATTTCAAACAATTAATCAATCATATGACGAAACTAAATGAAGATTATTTATTGATGGCTTTAAGTGGAGTTTAAAGGCTCTTCTTTTACATAATGGGAATGATAAACCATCCATACCAATTGCTCATGCCGTTAATACAAAGGATAATTACGAATCAATGACTGAAATTTTGATATTACTCAAATACAACGATAATAAATGGAAGATCTGTGGTGACCTTAAGGTGTGTGATATAAATTTCTTTGTATATATACATATAGTATAGTATAGGCCATCGTAAATAATTGTAAATTAATCTGTTTCAGGTTATTGGTTTGTTGACTGATATGCAAGAACGTTTCACAAAATATTGTTGTTTCCTTTGTCTATGGGATAGTCGCACTACATGTCATCATTACGTCACAACAGAGTGGCTAAAAAGAACTGAGTATTCACTAGGAAAACAAAACATTTCAAATTAATTGATCTAAATAACGTCCTTCTTCCGCCGCTGCATATAAACTTGGGTCTTTTTAAGAGCTTTGTCAAGTCTCTGGACAAAGATGGTGCACCATTTAAATATTTGCTAGCGGTTTTCTCTAAAATTTCATATGCTGAAATCAAAGGTCATATTTGTTGGCCCTTAGATCAGGAAGCTATTAAGTGATGACAATTTTGGCACTGTGTTTGTTGGAGAAAGAATATGCAGCCTGGAAATCTTTCAAGAGCATCGTGAACAGTTTTCTTGGAAACAGTAAGAATGAAAACTACAGACAAATTGTTGCTGAATTATCGAAAAATTATCACGAATTAGGTGCAAGAATGTCACTCAAAATGCATTTTCTTCATTCGCATTTAGATTTTTCTTCACAAAACCTTGGTACGGTGAGCGACGAACAAGGGGAGCGTGCTCACCAAGATTTAATGAAAATTGAAAATTGAAAATATCAAGGATTTTGGGACAAAAGCGTGCTAGGAGACTATTGCTGGACTCTAATACATGAAACCGAAACAACAAAATACAAACGACGTTCAAATAACGCCATTCACTTTTGAAAATTCATTGATTTTTAAATAAACTTGTAATGTTTTATGTAGAAAACGAATAATTCACTTTTGAAATTTTATTGATTTTTAAATAAACTAATAATTTTTTATATAAAAAACGATTTACTTTTGAAATTTTATTGATTTTTAAATAAACTAACAATTGTTTATGTAAATAACGAATAAAAACATCTGTTTTTTGTATCTCGAAAACCTGACATGATAGAGAAAAACCAATTGCAGATTCGAATTCAGTCCACCAAATTACCCTAGGAAAGATATTTGGTTGCTCCAGTCCAAAACCTTATTGGCTAGTGTAATTATTGAGAGTGTATTTTAGTAAATATTTTATTGGAAAATCGATCCAAGTCGATAAGTTACGTATGGGGAGGGGATGTTTTAAGATAGGTTAAGAAAGGCGTATCAATTTTTTGTGTATTAACATTGGGTGAATATCTACTAATAGCGAATGGATGGTAATGGTAGACAGTCTCAGCTTGCAACTGAAAATAGGGCGGAAACCCCAAACCGTTTAAATGTTTTATTCTGAATGTAGCAGTCAATAGATTTTCTAAAATATTAACTGCAAATGGCTACTAATTACTACTCGCAAATTTTATTTATTTAATTTTTAGAATAAGATTATTATTCAAGTCGGTTTTAATTGTTGTTTTTAATAAATTATCACGTGTAAGCGCAACATTTTGAGGGGCCCATATATTTAGAAATTAGATATAGTCATGAAATCCGAGGCGGTAAACTTTGCTAATTAAAAATTATTCGTTTGTTTTCATTTTCAGCATGAAGAAACCAGCGTATGGGTATAATACATCCACTACTGAACCCATAGGTTCTAGCCAGGTTAAGGCCTACATGTCCCTGTAAAGGTATGTAGCGCAAGTTTGTTATACAAAAAACGATATTTTTACCTCATATTGTTACCTCATATGCTTCGAAAAATGTGAATCAAAATCTTTATAAAATTATTTTTTCGTTTTTAATTTCGTTTCGAAGTGGCTAGACGCGTACAACACAACATTTTCAAAGTTTCAACAGTTATCGCGATTTCAAATTCGATAAATAAGTTACATTATTTTTAAGAGAAGAGCCGAATTTGGTGAGGAATTAGGTGTTAAATGAAGAAATTTTCTCAAAATAATATGTAATATTTACATTGCATAATGCCAAATGAATACTGGCCTTAAGTCAAATAAGTATCAAGAAATCACATTACGCAACAACTATCAATTTAGCTTTTTTAAAACACTAATTACTAATCACTACGTATATCTTCCACCCACTGCAGTTTGTATCCAAAACTAAAACCCAACTGACAAATTAAAGGAATCGATAAGCTTACATATAGCCTATAACTGCTGTCTAAGTTCTATATATTTTTCCTTGCAGTCTTTCACCTCAGCCATAGCATCACATCGGCTTTATATACTGATATACTTCCCACAAAAAAACACATGGAATTGATCATTAAAAAAGCCCACTTAAACAGATTTTCAAAATACTGTTTGTAGCTAGTCTGTCCACAGCTGCTCTCTAGGCTGACGCGAAGTTTGAAATCTGTTATTTACTTTGTTTACAACGCTCGTTTATGCTAGTTCATCTCAAGTGTGTTTTGTGATTTTACAATAGACAAAAATGTCCAACAAAGAATTTATCGTAAATGTTGTATTGCAAATGGGATTTCGTTTGCCGACTCACTGAAAATGTTAATGAAGTTTTACCTTAAATGGAGAGCATATGAATTTTGCATTCAAAATAGGTGAAAGTGGAACTTTGGACTCATTCTGGACGGCTATCAACGCCTTCAAATGAGGCCAATGGCGCCAGAATATCCCCCTTAGTTTTGAGAGATATATCCCTAATTTGTACCATTCTACACGACTGTTTGGTTATGAAACTTGTTGTCACTCGACTAGTTCCGAAAGACCTGAATTTTGTTCATGACAGATTCGTTTCGAGATTCACTTGCAAACCAGTCAATAAGCTTCGTAATGGCACCTACAAACTGCACCAAAACTGCAAAAATTCATCAAAGTCGATCATAAGTTAAGATAATGTCGACAGCTTTCTTTGATTGTTGCAGTTTTATGCTCTAATTGTTTGCATTTTTTAGCAATGTTTGCTAGAAGGCTAGATGGTAAAAACGCTATATTATGTAGGCGTTATGCGGCGTTCTAAATAACAAATTCGTCCGAAAAGGCCAGATTTCTTGAGAGAAAACTCATGGATTTTGCCTCACAATAACGCAACATCTCAGAGGAATTTCTGGACAAAAGCGCAACAAATATCACGAACAACAAGCGTTTCGCCTGATATAGCTCATATATGGTATATACATATACCTATATATGATATATTTCTAATTGAAAATAAACATCGTTATAGATAATCTATACGCTTAACACAAACCGAAATATCTAGTTTTTTTTCTAAATTTAAAATGAACTTGGCATTGTAAATTGTTTGTAAAATTGTATTCTTTAAAATATTTTGTGATGATGTCCTTTTGCAGTTAAAATATTCGTAACTAATGCTAATGCTTACAAAATCAGTATGCTAGTCTTGATTATAAACAATGCATTACAATCCTGTAAATTGACGTCGCAGCGGGATATCTCGAAAAATACTGCCACCACAAGGATTCTCAGTTATATGAAATTCATTCTCAAAACGCTGGCGCACGATTGACATTGGGCTACATTATATAATTGTTTGAAAACAATCCCAAATGCTGTGGTTCGATACTTTTAACTCATCAATTATCCGTGAATATCATGTTAAGTGTTTGTTAAGTTTTTTTTTGGTTCGGTTGAGGTTTACGGTTGGGTTCGCGGGCATGAAAAGTAGTTCGATTCAAATATGGTTCAGTTGGTATGGAGACGCCGAAAAGGTGATTTCTTCCTAGCGGTGGTTTTGGTCCTTGAATTGGTAAATTTCTTTCATATTGGACATATTTTTAAAATGTGTCCACTTAGAAATTCTCACGCATAATATATCAAGTTATCGTGTTATATCTGTAAAAATCATGTTTTTTTTTTTGTTGGTATTCCTATTATTATTGTTTTATTATTTTTTTTATATTATTCTATAACCACGCCCACAATTGGTCATACGCGTTACAAATGTACAGAAATTGGCTTAGTTTCTAATCGCATCCATTCATTACCACAATACGATAAATTGATTTTAATTAACGCATTAATGACGAAAATGTAAGAATAATGCCAGTTTAAGAGGTTCAGCCATTATTGTGTTTTCAACAGACCCGTCAATGAAAGAACGGATAAACGGACGAAATTGACTTTTGCGTCAAGCAAGAATACTTTTTTGTGGTGTCAGATGACTTTTTTTTATTATTACAAATGTAATGACTAGCTCAGTACTTCCCATCCTATGGTGAAGTGTATAAAAGTGTTTGTCTACAGAATATTACATTTACACCACTGTACCGTGTAAGTGGACGCACACACATCTGAGTGTGCAGCCATACAGATAAATTTATTGAATATTATCTTACGGCTGACAGGATTATGCGCCTGCGCATATTCTTCTTCTCGGCCTGTGGGTGTGAAGTGTGGAATTGCTACAGTTTGCAAGGAATTGCAATTCCGCAAAGTACATCAATTGAGTATTTAATTTGGCGTTACACAATTTGTAATGCGAATGCTTTTGGAACTGCTACAAGATACGGCAGTGGATGTTCTGAGCGCCAGGGGGAGGTGAATCAATCGGGGCCGATAGTTTCATGCGTGAGTGCTGCCCCAAACGATTATGAATGGGTTAAAAATATGTGGGCAGGAGGAACGAACGGTACATCTATGTACACATATGTACAAGATGTTCACTAAAGATATAGTTTTTGTAGCTAAAAACACTTACAATTTGCAGAAAGATTTCTATTTAGAATTGTATATCTACATTAATGCATGGGCAACAACACTTGCGGCACTTAATACACAAGAGCATGGATTACGCTAGCACGTATGACTAGATGATTTGGATTTTACTTCACATAATATTATTCCTAGTTTTTGCTTGCTACTCGCACATATGCCACACGCATGAGGCACTCAAATCGAGCGCACAAGTGGCGACAATAACATGTAGAACAAGAGTTACACGACCGAATATTGTTTGTTTTGTTTACGATATTTGCTTTGCCGCCCAATGAGTTTGAGCCAACACATAGGAATTATTGTGGCGTGGAGCCATGAGTTATGACCAAATATACTGCTTTTAAAGTCAAAGCGAATGATTTTTGTAAATCCTATAAGATTACATTAGAGTGTGAGCAGAGGAAGGATGTTGTAAGCAAATATTGTCGATACGACAGTGGACCGGAAATGATATAGAAATATTTTCAGTGACAGAGTATGCTGACATGTTTAATGCCCACCGTCGCTAAATTGTGGTATAAAGTAAAAAATTGTGGGGATGATTATCTCAATAATATTGAAACCCCCTGTATAAATATTATACCATCCATCATATAAATATTGAATTTGTCATTTTGTTTGTAACAACTAGAAATGCCTACAGAAAGACTAAATCCCATCCGTGGAAAAGTGAGTCTATCTCAGAATTTTTTCCTAATATTTATTTTTTGCGGTTTAAAAATTATGTTCGATATGATTGGAAATGTCCGATATGATTGGAAAATCGTGCAAATTGGAAAATACTAGAAAATAGATCTTTTTGCTCAATAAAACGGGCAGATTCGGCGGGGGTTTTACGTAAGTTTCACTGTGAAGGCCTTACCCATGTTGGGCTAATCACCCTGGGCATATTGCAATGCTCTCTAGGACTATCTAGGAATAAGAAGCGCCACTTTTACGAGCAAGCTATCGCAATTGTTAGCCCTTTTTTCCAGCCAAAGAAAAAGAAGAAACGGGTAGTCTTTGTTTTACCTTAATAAGAATCGAGGAGCCTTTATCTCTTTATGGACCAGAGATACAAACCGATCGCGAGATCAGGGGCAACACCGTTGGTATCTACAGGGTTGCCCATATTCGACGGACCCATGTTTTTAAAAAAAAAATCAAAGAAAAAAATACAAATTTGGCGGTTGGCAATCTTATTCATTTAATTTGTTCCAAGTAGATTTGTTTACATCAATTTTTGAATATGATATCTCTCAAATGGCCGCCTCTGGCGTTGATGGCGTATTGTGCCCTTTTTGCAGCATTTTCCATCGTTTTCGCCAACATTTCGGCCGGAATAGCGGCTATTTCTTCACGAATGTTGTCCTTGAGCTCTTCTACGGTCCTTGGCTTGTTAACGTAAACCTTTGACTTCAAATGTCCCCACAAGAAGAAGTCAGCGGGCGTCAAATCGGGCGAACGCGGTGGCCAGTCCAAATCACCACTTTTCGACATCAAACGGCCCGGAAACAAATTCTTCAGAAAATCGATTGTTATGCGACTTGTGTGCGGTGGAGCGCCGTCTTGTTGAAACCAGAACTGCCTCATACGCTTTCGACGAATAATTGGCATCACAAAATTGGTCATCATGTCGCGATAACGCTCCTAAATGATGGTAACAGCATGGCCATTTTCGTTTTGGAAGAAAAACGGCCTAATGACCGTTTTCGCACTAACGCCGCACCAAACTGTGACTTTTTCGTCATGAAGAGGCAATTCTTGAATCTCCTGAGGATTTTCAGTGGCGTAAATACGGCAATTTTGCTTATTTACGGTCCCATTCAATGTGAAATGGGCTTCATCGGACATGATAATTTTGTTCCAAAATTGCTCGTCATCATCGGCCATTTCGATGACTCGTTGGGCCCATTCCAATCGACGAGGCTTGTCCGCAGGCAACAATCTTTGCGTCAATTGAATTTTGTACGGGAACAAATGCAAATCAACGCGAATAATCCGTTGTAAAGTGGACCGAGCCATGCCCAACTGCTGAGAACGGCGTTTTTGGGATGTTCTTGGGGACCTCTCAACACTGGCTCGTACGGCAGCGATATTCTCGGCCGATCGCCTTGGTCGACTTTTATTTGGCCTCTTCGGATTAGAAAGAGCCTCACCAGTCGAAAATTTTTCGTATAAACGCTTAATGGTGTTCTTAGAAGGCGCACTTCTCACATTTTTTAATATTTTAAAAGCACGTTGAGTTTTCACAATTGACTTCTTCTGTTGAATGTAAATTTCAACTATTTCAGAGCGCTCGCGTGGCGTGTATTGTTCCATGGTAAAAATCTGCTTGGACTGACGCTTCAAACGCGGTATGTCATTATGTCTCTGTCAAAAGTTATGGCGTTGCCAGATGGGTCCGTCGAATATGGGCAACCCTGTACTATTATCATCTTCAAGGATCAGTAGCCAAATTTTATACTGCCGGCATTATTTTAAAACAAACATGTGTAATTTGTAAAAATAACAGTTTTATATGGAAAAATTTAAAAGAAATAGAGAAAAGTTTAATTGCTGTTCCATATGCGAATTAGCGCGATTTTACTTTTTTTCAAATTTTCAATTTTAAATTTGGATCGTCTTAGTTCTCTGCTATGAACCACATGTGCCAAAAGGCAAAATATAGTTCGTTATAGGAACTTTTTGGAAAAATATAGTAAATGAAAGACGATGGTAATTTGAAATCCGGGTATCAAGTTCATTTCCATTTATCGATTTTTTATTCTCTTTATACTTCATTTGACTTTTTCACAACCGGTACTGGATAAACGATTAATGTAAGAAGATTAACTGAACCCTTTTGTCTCCGAAGGGGCTTCCAACGGAACTGAACACGTCTTTGGTAAAATGTCTCCCTTTTTGTACTTTCTGATATTTTTATGATTTATATGTTAACTAAAAGTAATATACATTGGTAGTTCATGGATACGGTGAGGAATCATATTTATCTTCTTATTGAAAAAAATTCCAGATTAGTACGATTTTCACTAGAAGTGCAACCAAGTCGATATTTTATATGGCCCAGTAGTGGAAACTCTTCAATATAAGTAATAAACGAACCTCTTAAAGTTAGGTCTTCATCGGTATTAACAAGCAAGACATTTAAGTAGTTGGTAAATTCGGGAAGCAGCCATCCAAATTCATACATTTTCTAATACGACGTGTCTACGTGATCGTTTAAATATGCTAAAAAATACCATTTTTTAATGGAAAACGAAGTAAGTCGATAGGTTTTGTATGAGAAGATACTGTTTTTGTCGCGTCCAATTGCCCGATGACGACCCGATATATAATCCACTATGCTGAGGACCGTAATCCTTGTTGAAGGGCACATAATCTTCGAACGAGTTTATGCATCCGGTTGGTTTTGATGTATGAAAAGTTATATGTGATTAATTTTGATCTGATTGGATAACTCTTCCCGACGTTTGGCTAGAGGTCATGCAGTTAAGTTAACACAAAATGTCGACTTGTTGTATGCTGAAGAAAAAGTACTACCTGTTGCTTGACATATTAATTATTCAGGGATTTTAGCATAATTAGCGATGGTTTTCAATTCCCTTCAAATATTTTTCCGAGTCGCTCCAGATCTAGTTATATCACTGCCCAATTTCTTTGATCTGATTTTTGTAAGCTGATTGTTAAATCGTTTGTCTTTTTCCTTCTGGAACTCAGGTTCCTAATCACTATCGACGATTTGGGAGGAGCTTAGGCTCAATTTAGGAGGTTGGAAAACCAGAAGATCTGAATTCCTATTCGTACTCTGTATTTTATTGACTTAGGGAAATTGTATATTTTTTTGGAAAAAAAAAGAGGTTAGGGATTTAAGACTTACATTATTTATCGAAAGGTGAGGGCGGCTTGCGATGTGGTCCTGGTGGTTGTTGAACGGCAAAGAGACCCGTTCTCTTGCCGACCACAACCACGAAACCTCCGTGCACCGCTGCTTTGCCACCTATGCATCACAAATAGTGGGTTTTTTCAATTTCATGGTTGGATAGGTGGGCTTTTACATCATCTAACAATAGTATTCAATTCATCTAACCATTCAATTCAATTTAAGTTAACAGTAGTTGTTCAAATAATTCATTTTAATTCATTTTTAAACCAATTCATTAATTAAATCAGAGATAACTATCTTAAACACAGATCATTTGCGAAAAGTGTTCCATTGTTTCAGGTTTCTTGGTCTATGCCTTACACTTGTATTTCCTAAAGTCGGCTAAATTTAACGTTGGCCAGGGCTCTCCAATCCCGAGGAATCTTTTTTCTTAAATTAACAAGGGCCATCATACGGTTCCCGGTTGATCGATAAGAAGGGGTTACCATTATTCAAGTTGACTGATTCGATTCAGAAGCTCGTTCCGACCGGGGCATTCCCTTTCCTTCTATATCGCCATGACAATTTTCAGTTCATCGATACTCAAGAATTTTTCGATTTCTTCCTCTCGTCTGAAGAATATTTCGGACTTATCGGCTTCTGTTAGCGTTCTGATTGCAGCCGAGTTCTCCTTGTAAATGCCCAACTCTATAAGTATTTCGTGGAGCTCGCATGACGGGCTAAGGTTCCATCATGTCGGCCGATTTCGTTCCACAAAATCATATCGCATCATTTTTGCTGCACCTGACTGTCGGAAGCATGTTCCTCTTATTTGTTCCTGGGTTTGTCGTAATGTAACTATCTTGTCAGTTGTCAATCGGGACACAGAAAACTTTTGCTAGCATTCTCTGAAATTTCCGATATTCTTTTCATTAATTTTATTAAACTGCAGGCTTTAGTTACAAAGTGAAAACCCTAATTTCCAAGGACAATTTCAATTGTTTCACAAATTTATCGCATGTTTAATTACTTTCAATTTAAGTACAAAAATTCTTCTCTTGTTATACTTTTGCGCTTTTTGCTTAAAACATCCAATAGTAGCTACAGCGATAGTGATAGGGGGTAAAATTTATCCATAGGAAAAAAATTGCTAGCTCAACTAACCAACAACTACGGTTTGGTGTTGCTGAGTGCTCTCTTACAAGGACATATTGAGCTTCGCAGGAATGACAAACCTGATCGTGGCTTCATACAATTTTGCCATATCGGACTGTCAAAGGCAGCTTTACAGTTCCTTAGATCCATTTTTCTTGAGACTTCCCCAGATTTATCTTAGAGTGAATATCTGTTGATCTGAAGATTTGCCACGTCTAAAGCCAACCTGATAGATTCCTATCATGGAAAGTGCATTCCTTATGGCAAATCATCTCTATGGACTGATGCTTGTGCATTATCGGCTCTTCGCCACTGGTTTGCCACCATCGACAATTGTTATGTTATCTCACTTCAATTGTGATGCCATCTGGAAGTGGCAATTTATGAAAGGATTCTCTTCAAAATTGTAGCACATTGTATGTATCTGTGACCAGACATCTATCGTAGTTCTTACGGGAGGAAAACCCTGTACCCTAAACGTTGCTCCTTAATTTTTGTTAGAATTTTCGGCACTCACAAAATAAGTCTTTCTCCTCATGTTTTTTTTCTATTTTTGTTTTATGCACAAATTAGTCTAATAATAGAAATATTTCACTTTGATGCAGATTGTGTCTATTAGGTCGTTTCAAGATGTAAATTACGACGCAAAGTGTCTAATTATCTTCTTCATTTCAAAACCCCATCCGAATTTACTCCTTTCTGCGTGACAGCTGCAATAAAGGTCACAGTTTTCACATCGTTGTCCTGTCGACAACGTCTACCGGATGTTCGTGACATCAGCTTTATATTTGTCGCCAATCAGATAAATTCACCTTCCCTGTAAAGTGTACAGATAGTCATATATTTCCCGCTCCCGATCCTAGTATTGAGGCTGACAATGACGACTAGAAAAGTTGAGTTTAGTTTTTACCACTCGACCGATATTCGGCGGCATTATGAACGAATGCTTGCCTAAAGGTTAGTGGTCGTGTAGTGCTTGAACAATTCTACAAAGGACACTTTTTGTTTGCCAGTAAATAACAATTAGAGTGCCCATATTAAAAATTCCATATTCACCGCTCATTTTTGTAACCATTGCTTTATTATTTTCTTTGACCGCTGCAAACGCAAAATATATCAACTGATACGAGAAATAGAAATGTTTGTAATGCAATTTTGATCTCGGTTTCTCCGCATAAGAAATTTTTGTGTTCCTTTTAGAGTATGATGTAATTTATTTGTCAATAAAGTCCACAAAGTAATGCTTCCTCGTCTTACATGGGTATGATAACCACTACACCACGGAAACGTTTATTTGAGCTCAGAAATTCAGCGGTATCGGTCATTGACTGTTTTTTTTTATATTCGCATCTATTTGATTTCGAATTTACATCCAAACACGCGATTCGAATATTGTGCAGGCTGGCCTAAGATATAAAACATTGAATATACAACCTGAAAGATTTTATATAACTAATTTTACACCTTTTTAATTCAGCTGCAAGACATACAGATGGTGATTAATAACAACATAATTAACAATTTGAACATATTTGTAAAATTTGGCCCACTGTCCCGCGAGTAGTACAATAAAATGTGTTTTATAGTTGTCATTACGCTAAGATATAAGTACGATATATGTGAGCAAGAGCAGTCATTGAGAACGCAATTCTGTGAACCATGGCGTGATTTTTCCTCGTCTTGCTTGGTCCACAATATCTACTCGCAGCCCATTCAGTTTAAAATGCCGCCTTTTTGTGCAGAATTTCTGTAAAAATCTAGAAATGAATCATTTCAAACAAATTTGGCAAAATTCCAAATTTCGCAACTAAAATCTGCAAAAGAAACGCAGCAATGACGACATTACCGCTCGCCTACGAATCCCAGCGAGTTGTTGCTGCCAGTGAAGTCTGCAGCAAGAGAAGTTATTACGTCTATCGTTTTGTAGTTTTCTATAGGATACGATATCCTTTATCCTTTGCTTTTTATTGCTAACCATGGCAGAAACTGTATTGATAATAGAAAATAATTTGGCATGAATGAAAAGTATCGATTTTGCGTATACAAAATATGATGTTTTCATATCTCGCTATATGTAGACAATGTTTGAGAAAAGGACGATGCGACAACATTGAGCCAAAAACCCTGACAAAGACTTTGCTTCAACTTTTGTGTAAATGGCGACCCTAAGGTTGCTGTGGTGATTAAT
Source organism: Philornis downsi (assembly GCA_019455685.1). Lineage (NCBI taxonomy): Eukaryota > Metazoa > Arthropoda > Insecta > Diptera > Muscidae > Philornis > Philornis downsi. The sequence continues at coordinate 282,075 of JAHXMU010000134.1, read as the reverse complement.
ACCATGACCTCATTCGAGGATACTCAGTTACTCGCACACAAACATTAGAATTAGAACTAGAATTTTTTGTGCAAATTTATATTTTCACTTTATATCTGATAACAATTCAAAGTAAAAGAAGAACATGATAAAACTCTTAATGTAATGTGACTAAATTTTATCAGATTTAGCATGTGTGTGGACGTATGATGATGATGTATTAATGAAGGAAAATAGTGACAGAAAGGCCGCCTTTATTGTTAAAACATTATGAAATTTGAAAGCTATTCCTGTCCCAGGTTGGTGTCACATAACGGCCAACAATGAATTCGCAAAAATTATGACCTCAAATTATATTATACGAAGAAATTTAATTAGAATATGATGACGATGATGATGATGGTGATATTCTTATATTAAAATTCTTACAATTTTGCAGAGCGAATTTCACATAAAATATTATTTCATTCAGTTACAATAACTTATGGCTTTATATATTTTTTAATGTAAGCAGCAAATTGTCATTTAAATATATTAAGACCATAAACTAAATAAAATGAAAAACATATTAAATTTGTCTTATCAGCCTTGTTAATGGCATTAAACTGGATTATTTTTAACACAAACATACAAGTAGAAAATGTTCAAAGTCGCAGAAGGCAGTGCTAAACAGACCTATTAAGAAATATTTGCAAATCGCCACCTCGTCCATAATAGAAGTAGTTTTAACAGCAAGTGAATACAACAAAATTAGAACTAAAATATATTTGGCCCCATCGATATTCTGGTAATCCCAAAATGCAAACTGACGCTGCTTTTGGTGACATTACATTTTAATTTAAAAAGAAAAAAGCAAACCAAAGGGTTTCTTATTAGAGAAAAGATATGTGAAGTCTGAAAATTTAATCAAATGTGGAATAATTTTTATCGGAATTCGTAAAGTCAGTCCATAACCTGTAACGTTAAATGTACAATTTTACCAAAGCCGGCTCATATTCTACTTGCATTTCTAAAATTACGTATATAGAAATGTAGTGACGGACATTCGCCGAAAAAAAAAATGCTTACGTTCGGTGACGATTATGGATCTCTACCGGAAGTCCTTCACAAATATGACTTTTGTAAAATAATTTCATCCTTTCTAAAGTATGCGATTCCGGGTAGCGTCAACATGATATTCAGAGTTATACTAGAAAATCTATGCAGTTTTTTTTTCGTCCGGAATTAATTCGAAAATAAAGCAAATGATTTCATAAGCTGTATCACAATAGCTATCCTATCCACATCAAACATTCTAGAATTATTATTCAAGGATTTTCCGAGTATTTGATCAAATTTGTTGGGAAACAAACTTCAAACAAGCAAGTAAAATATAGGAATCAAATACCGAATGTATCATTCCGTGCACTGATCTTTGTAATTTTGGCACACAGTGCAAATAAATCCTATTCCTTAATGGTTCAAATTTTTAAAAGTTCAAAGTTTGAAATATTTGCAACTGCCGCCCGGGGTTTGAACTGTCGACCTTCCACATGTTAGGCAGGCGTGATAATTACTACACGTAAACGTAAACATATACATGTGTAAATTTCGGATTAATTGAAATAAATTTAAAGTTCCAAATAACCATTTTTTGGAAATGAAAAAGATGGTAGACATGACAATCGAATGATTATTTTTACGTCATTCGAGTAATTACTATTACCATCTTTCGGCGCTTCATTGCTTGATGTTCTGCTTTTGTGCATTTGTCTTATTTACATTTGGCATAGTTAATAGTCAAGATGAGAACTGGCACCATTTGCAAAAACAAAAGCATCTTTCAATGAAATGATAGCTTTTGCAGCACCCTGTACAACATAGAATAATTATAGGTATAACTATAAATTTGTGCATTATTTATTTTATTTTAAATTATTTTAAAACTCATCGCCAGCAAAATTACGGTTCTCCCACTAGCATTCTTTTGTATTTTACCGAAATCAGGAAAAAATTTGAAATATGACAACCATGGATCACTTTGGTTTTTTCTCTGTTCTACACTCGTATGTTATATTCTTCCACTTTTTTAACAACTTCACATTAATTAGTTAAATAAGTAGCTTAGTTGGTGCGATAAGTCGTATGACTTGTATGTTCAGAATGATCAAATAAAGCTTCTATGCGAGATACTACCGTTAAGGTTTCGCTAAAGTGGGACGTGAGATTGAAAATGGACTGCATTATCACACGCTTTCTGATGCAATTCACCGATTTTCCAAAATACAAATTTTGCCTGTTACTCTTAATATGTAGACTACAGCAGTCCACAATTTTGTTTTTTATATTGTTTAGTGGTACCTGGTAGAACTTGGAAAAATCCGACCACACATCCTTAGCTTCAAATGTTTCAAGTAATGTAATAATGCTTTTGATAAACTTTGTTCTAAGATTAAAAATGCTATGAATCTCCCATTCAAAATTAAAGGATTATTGAAATTTCATTTTAACTTTCAAATCGAAATTCGTAAACTGCAGCAACATAACTTTTGATCAATTAATTTAAATTGTAATGCTTGGTAAGATTTGTAAAAATCGATTAGACCCTTTCTGGTACCGACCACACAAATCACAAATTTTCACTCATTCAACTGCATTCGGTTTAATCTTAGTTCTGGGAATAAAAGTGACTCGCACGGCCGATCCCATTAGTATACTTCACATACAAATTGGCCGACTTAAGTTTTCTAGAACTCCTTAGCGGAGAATAAAAAGTTACAAGCAAGTTATTGTAATGAAACTCAGTAAGCAGAGATGTTGCTTTCTTTATTGTAGGTTCAGTAAGCAAAGATTTTGCTTCTTTTATTGTAGGTTAATTCACAACATTTCTCATTAAGCACAATTTTGCACAAACGCAAAATATTTTTGGTGAACGCCTTTGTAAATCAGTTCACTTGACTCCGTTTTCCAGCAAACCTTTTACATTATCTACAGGATATATAGGTATATACGTACTCCCAAGACCCAAGTCCCAAATGTTTCAGGCCAGTAAACGGGTCATTAAAGACAAAAATGACGTTTCATTTTTATAAACAACATTTTTAATACATTACTATTTTTTCTATGTTGGGGTTGGCGTTAGAGGTGGGAGTTGGAGTCGAAATTAAAAATCATAAAATCACGAAAATGGAGTCGCTATTTCCTAATTTAAGCAGAACTCTACTGCCCTGTCTGAAACTCTTAGATACTAAATACCATATTCCAATGAATTTATTTAGGATTTGTAATAAATTATTAGACCGAAATTTCTGTTTTGAATTCCATTTCATTTCTTTATTAAAAGGCATTACTAAAGCTGTATTCCTGGAAGTTTGTACCTTTACCTCTTGCCAAAGCAAAGGAGGTTCTTCACACTTGCTTTCAAAACCTATTAAACACTTCAATTCTATTAAATGTGTACAAATTCTTAAAGAGAGTTTTTATAATCTAATAGGCAGCTATACATCTCTATATAAAAAAAAAATGTTGTGCAGTTACTGTCGAGTGTTTCCGCCCGGGATT
>JAHXMU010000134.1:255082-278546 GCA_019455685.1 Philornis downsi | reverse complement strand
CAACCAATCCAGAGGCGGTCATTTGAATAACGTTGTATTTCATAATGGCAAGGTCTAAGCATTATAATGAAATAAAAGTTTCATAGAAATTATAGCTTTCTGTGTTTTATTTAACTTTACTTTTGAAACCGAAAAATGGATAATCCTATACTAACTGGCTAGCTGACTTGCCGCTTTGCAACTTTGCGTTATTCGAGTCGATTCTTACAAAGTCCCCGAAGAAGAATTCAAGAGTTTCAAATTCATGAGAAATAGTAGGTCAGTGTGTCATTTTATGGAAATTATGGATGTTCTTATAATGAGGTTATGGTTCCACAAGCCGTAGCCATATGTTATGAACAGTAATATGTACAATTGATTGAAAGCGTTCATTTTGATTGTTAAGCTACACTATTACTAAATCTTAATACTTAACATAGATAGACATTGAAGTGAATTTCAGGCAAAGGCTTTTGTAAAATGGGAATTAATCGCTGAGCAAAAAAGCGTCCTTCTTATCGTTAAACAAAAATTAACTGAAGAGGTGTATTTGAAATATTCTCACTAGATTTTAAATGGTTCGGCGATTTGCTATTTCTGTAAGTAACTTTGTGTGCGGAGGAATGCAAATCGCATTTCAACACGGTAGAGAACACTAATTAGCAAGGATGGCAAAGCAAAAATATCGGTAAATCTACATTTTTCAACATTTCTCGTATTGGAAGAAATTTAACAGCTAATCAATTACACTGGCTGCACATTTGGAAAAAAATAACTGCAGAAGCGAAGCATATTTTTTAACTAATCTGGGTGCGCTGAATTCCAATCTGACATAAAATTAGGCTATCACGTCTTGTTCATTTTTTATCACATCCTAGCAATACTGTAAAACAGTCAATACTGAGACTACGATTTCACAATTATTAATTTGACAGAAGCACACATTCATTCTAAATCTTCATAATAATAGCATTAAAGCATGTCAGGGAGATCGTGTTTTACTGATTCAAGCTATTTTTGCTTTGTGTGTGGTGAATATTTGGTCGGAAAAAGGATATGCAATATCAGAATCATTAAAATATGCACAATGATTTGCAATAGTTGCAGTACTGTTTTATACAAGTGGTCACATGGCAAGAATATCTATTTCGACTCTTCAGTTCCAGTACTTTGGAGAGAGTCAAGCAACCACCAAACCGATTGTAATTTCTGCTTAACAAAAGTTGCTGGATTCAATTGTCTGCATATTTTGAAAAGAAACACTCTTTCTATAGTGTGCTGACGTTGATGGTTTATTTCAAAAAATTAATCAGCCATATGACAAACTAAACGAAGATTATTGATGGCTTTAACCGGAGTTTAAAGACTCTTTTTTTGCATAATACAAAGGAAAATTACGAATCAATGACTGAAATTTTGATATTACTCAAATACAACGATAATAAATGGAAGATCTGTGGTGACCTTAAGGTGTGTGATATAAATTTCTTTGTATATATACATATAGTATAGTATAGGCCATCGTAAATAATTGTAAATTAATCTGTCTCAGGTTATTGGTTTGTTGACTGATATGCAAGGAGGTTTCACAAAATATTGTTGTTTCCTTTGTCTATGGGATAGTCGCACTACATGTCATCATTACGTCAGAACAGAGTGACCAAAAAGAAATGAGTATTCACCAGGAAAACAAAGCATTTCAAATAAACCATTAATTGATCTAAATGACGTCCTTCTTCAGCCGCTGCACATAAACTTGGGCCTTTTTAAGAGCTTTGTCAAGGCTCTGGACAAAGATGGTGCACCATTTAAATATTTGTTAGCGGTTTTTTTCTAAAATTTCATATGCTAAAATCAAATCAAAGGGCATATTTGTTGGCCTTCAGATCAAGATCAAGATCAAGAAGAAGAATGATGACAATTTTTGCACAGTGTTTGTTGGAGAAAGAAAATGCAGCCTGGAAATCTTTCAAGAGCATCGTGAACAGTTTTCTTGGAAACAATAAGAGCGAAGACTACAGACAAATTGTTGCTGAATTATTGAAAAATTATCACGAATTAGATACACGAATGTCACTTTCTTCATTCGCATTTAGATTTTTTTTCACAAAACCTTGGTGCGGTGAGCGACGAACAAGGGGAGCGTGCTCACCAAGATTTAATGAAAATTGAAAGAAATTATCAAGGATTTTGGGACAAAAGCATTCTTCGGCCAACAAATTGCTAGAAGGATATTACTTGTAAACAGGAGCTACCACGATCTGAGCAAATGATTTAGTTTCAACAGTTTCTCTATGAACAAAATTTACCTTAAACGGAGCGTACAATTATAGGTATTTAAAGCACATCAAAGTTAAACATTAAACCAAAAATTCGCTGACGGAACAGACTACTTGAAAATTGACGGTCCTTTTGTGTTTTAAACGATTATTTTAATAGTTTGTGCCACCATGCGGAAAAAAAATTAAACTCCATTGAAATCCTTCGGCTTCTGCGATTGAATGTCAAGTTTTATATTCGAAAATAAGATGGCTACTAACAAGGGACAATAGGTGATAACTCAGTATTGATGATAACTAATTTTAAAGTTTCGAAATGTATGGGGTTTTAAAATCTCGCTTAGATTGCGTAAACAATAAAACCAAAAAATGTTTTCTCGCTTATATCAATTTTTACTGATATAACATAATTTTACAAAAATGGTCTTGAAAACTTACTCTAATGCTCGTATGTGAACTACAAGGAACTTTTAAATGCAGATTGAACGTAAATATGCCGCTCTAACAAGCGCAACAATAATAAAGAACAAAGTCGACTTTGTCCTAACTGCCCTTAAGTCAGTTTCCCATATAATCCCAGAAATATAGAAAAACGTAATAATATTAACAAGATAATATTCTAATTCCCTTATTTCGCAAAAAAATTTTGTACACAATTTAATAATCATCTCTTTGACTACGAAGTACTACACAAAACTGAATCAAATGAATGTTTGTCATTTTTAGCTACAAATAGAAATCTCTTGCTTGATGGCCAAAAATCACTTTTAAATGAAATTTCAATAACGAGCAATTCGCCCACAAAACCCTTAGCTCAAAGGCAAAAACTGACAGCTGCTGAATTAGCAAATTGAATTTAATTTAGTTCAACAAAAGGGTATCACATTTATCCCTTTTTTTTCTCTACTACCCAAAAATAGATTTTCTAATTTTGGTCATAGAAGGGGCTGGCTGCATGGCTGCCATCTAATGTGAGTGATGGGGCAATGTGATATTTTGCAAATTTCAATTTTATTAACAGCTTAAGACGCTATTCAAACATATTCGAGTGCTTTTTTCGAGTACAATGTTTACATGATGCCATCCGGAGATAACAAAGCCGACAACAGCCACAATTTAGCCGTTTTAAATATGCTTCATTGAATATAAAGGGTAACACAATACCCACCAACGATTGACGTACACGTTGAAGCACATTCGCCCGTCTTGTTGTTCATGTACGAGAACTAAACTCAAGAGTCATGGCAAAAGTTATGACGTTGAGAATCAATGAGTGACAGCTGAAAAGCGAGTAAAATCGGTACCCTTCTTTGTCATTGACTTATCTTTGAAGCTGAAGATTGAATACTGGGTTGTACTCATACAGTGGTTTCTTAAGAGTTTTCTGTTGTAAGTACGAATTGAAACTGTTTGATACGTTTGCGTGGTTACCAAAATTCGTGTGTTTAATTGTGATTTCAATATAATAAAATCAATCATATCTTGAACCATTCAGGGCTGGACTGACAGAAAACCTTTTCCAATAATTACGTACGACAATCCATTAACATTTTATTATCTCAGGAAAAGCTTCCTTAATTAGGATTATTTTTTTGAGATATTAAATATTACTTGAATATTTTGTGCTGAGTTAGCAACAGCTTTTTAAAATTGTACACAAGATAAGACATCCATAGATCGCTGGTAAAATCTTAATTTTGAAAAATGTTCAGACTTTTAGATTATGATGTAATGATTAAACACTACGTTGACCATAGATCTGTGTTTATCTCTTGGCCATGGATTTAAGTTTCCTGCATAGAAGAAATGACTATCTTAATGTTATCCAGAACTTAAAAATTGAAATTTGGGTTATTTGACACTGAACTCGATTTACTAGTTTTCACTCATAAAATCAACTCAAATTTCGATTACCAATTAAAAAGTCGAATCGATTATTTCTAGGACATTTTTACATACTTGAATTTAATTATGTTTGATTTTCAATATTAGCAGCGACAATTTTGCTTAAGTTACTTACGCAGCTGTTAATAACAACTGGTTGACATAATCAAATATTAAACCATTTCAAAGAGCACAGAAGACATTTTGCTTGTGCAAATGAAGGAGTATCGGGGAAGATCGAGATCGATGATTCCACCGCTTCGATAACATTTGGTTATAATATTACTGACTAAATTGTATTTCAAAACGTTGCACTTTTTGCAAAATATTTCCCAAAAATCCTCATGCTGACCAGTGTGCATCATATTAAACATAGCCATAGCAACAAATCATAATGATTATTGCACATTTACATATTTTTAGTATAAAATAAAAATTTATCATTTTTTCTAATCTAAAATGTGAAAAATCACTTTAGTTACTTATGTATAGCAGATTGATTGAAGACATAAATTGAAAAATGTGAATGATTTACATAAATTGTAACAGATTGGAGAGGCGATAAATAAACTGCTGCAGAATATAAAATACGGCAGCACGTGCGAAATAAATTGAAATAAAATGGAGCAAAAAAGACCAATTGTTTCCGCCCGGGATCGAACCGGGGGCCTTCCGCGTGTTAGGCGGATGTGATAACCACTACACCACGGAAACACATGCCCGGAATATGGCTGTCGTGTCAGCACAGAACGAGCAGGCTTCTTTCGACTTGCAGTCACTTTCTAGCCCCCCATAAATAACTGGTTTATTTTTAAACCAATTGTGATGTCTCGTTTTCTTGCCATTGTCCCCACTGGTAGTTGGTAGTTGAAGTGGATGCCTACCGCCACCTGTGAAACAAGTGTGTCTGCTATTAATAGCCAACAGCAGTGATACTATTTTGAATTAAACGCTCGCAGCGTGTGGATGTTTTGCATCTTATCAGTATTCATTGTGGTAATGCCTATTTGTCTGACTCTCTGTCTAATTGTCATAGCTGTTGAGTAGATCACATTAAAGATTTTGCATAGAAAAGAAGAACAAAATAATCGATTGACACCTATTTTTGTTTATTGAAGATTGTTTGAACTGTCAGGGGAATATTTTTTTCAGCTCATAATAAAAATTAGTATTCTCATATATAGAATTTTAGGATTCTATAAATCGGATTTCGACTGATTGACATTTTGTAGGAAAAATAGGATAAGTCGAAATCGAGTTTTGTATTGTGAAAAAGTCATAAAATAAACTTTTGTGTTGTAAAAGTTGATCTTTTACTTTTAGATACCTTCTTGCTTCCGGATCCGTCAAATATAGCTTTTGGTAAAATATAAGAAATATCGAAGTTCTCAACATATTATCAATAAATCAATGTTTCAAACTTTTTTCCCAAGAGGATAGCTTTCAACAATGTATCGATAACATTTCCTCCAACATTTCTGATTCAACTTTGCAAAGGCAAACATCTGTTGCAATCTCTTTAAATATTACTCTACGCTCAACACAATTTAGCTTTGAATTGTAAAGTTTTAAGTAGCAGTAATCCATCAATTTAAATGGAACTCTTCCAAAGGAGTGTGGAGAAGGAGTCTATTTTCATTCTCAGATCAAACTTTATTCAGTGCTAGATGTGCGGTGAATTATTAAATTTAATGGAATTGAAAAAAGGATGTGAATCTAAGAGAATACATGTATTAAATCGATCACTTATAGTCATATATAAAATATCAGATTGACTCGTGTGGAAAGCATCTTTCTGATGCTTGTGAACTAGTTTACATGTTAAATCATCACGTGTCATCACCAACTATAAGGTATTTTAAGAATTCGGGGTAGGAATTTGTCCAGTTTTTGAAAGTTTTTGAAGAAATTTCAGCTTATTCGGAAATAGTCGAGCAGTGATGCGTTTTATAGGCAAATAATCGGGTGTTAAATGGTACGAATTGATTCGTGAGGCATACAAAGTTCAACGGTTATCTCCCTCAGACTTGAGTGATTTTCAATCACGAACAAGAACAAAGCTGATCTTAAACCATATCTTGACCGCTTTTGAATGCACTGCACCAGACATGTGCACGTGGTTTTGATAAAGCCGATTGATTGTAAGCCTTTTATAACCTTCAGAGGGATTTGACACACGAAATTCCATTTGCAATACAAAATTTGACACAAATTTTTTGTTGGATACATTAATCCGTTGTAGAAATCGTAAATCACTCTTGAGACGGAATGACAAAATCGAGCACTGTAATCAAATTAAACGGCGGATCGCCCTTGAAAGTTTGGCAGGCAGATGTGTCCACTTCGCAGCGACGTCTTTATTTGTTTTAATTTTTATGAAAATTCCTTTTTGCGTTTCTCTTTTGCTTCCAAGGACACTGATTCTTTTGATTTATTTTTATTTTTTATTTATTTATTTATTTATTTTTTTTTTTTTTTTTTTTGTTTGATTGCATTTGATGGTTTCAAATATGATGAGGAATTGCATGACAGAAATTCAGTCATAAAAGTCGCAAAAAAAAGTTAAATTTGTAATCACCCTAATGCGTAGAATATGTAAAAACAACTACCAGAACTATCTGTCTGTCGAAGTTCTTAAGAACTTACGGTATGAAAGGTTTTGATGGTCATTTTTATTGGCCCAGAATAGAATTTTATGAGCAAAATGTCCTTGAATATGCACATTTCTTGTATTTCCGAAATTTATTGGTCTGGCATTTGAATTTATTAGAAACTCCCCTAAGCCAAAGTGCTTTTATACGAAAAATAATAAAACCATCACATACATTTCGGTAAATATTAGTCATAAATATATTATTGCAGCATATTATTAAAATTCGTTCCACTCCCCGCATGTTTGTGACAGGCTTGAAAAATGGATCAAGACATTTTCATTATATCCAAAGATAACAATAAAAAGTACACTAGTGTGAGACTGCGTCACAACAATTCTCACTTATACACATTTCAATTTCATTTGCTTACGAGTAATCATCATGGCAAGTACTCGCAATTTGTTCATTTGGTCCCTGTTTCTTTGCTGTTGTTGGTTGTTATTTCAGTTTTGTAAATATTTTGTTACTTTTGTGTTTAAAATTCAATTCTTCCGAGTTTAGTATTGTTCCCAGAGAGACGACGCATTTCCACAAATCCCCAAGTAAAGTTTCCAGCTTTGGCGCCACGTGTCCTTAAGCAAACTTCTCGTGGCCGCTTTTACGACGCAATTCACTTTCGTTAGTTTAGCGGTGCTATCTTGTCGGTGGGTGTTGACAGGTCAGTGGGTATTAGGTTTGCTCTCATTTGGTTTCTATAGTTAATATTTATTTTTACTCACGAATAGAAAACTACGCGTTAACACTGCATCTATAATATAATATTTAATTTCATCCTTTCGTCCATTGCTGAGCGTAAAAGTTCAATTTAATTATGGTTATGGATTAATTAAGTGTGGGTTGTTTAGTGAATTCCTTGCACGAACCAATTGATATATATGGATGTATATGTATATGTTTATGTCGTAAACAATAACATGAAAGGATATTGTTAGTTTGTGATTCTGCTTGTAACAGAATTTATGCTGGCTTCCTTGCTTCCCGTGCATTTTGTGTCCGAGCGTATTACGAAAACAATAAATCAGTGATTACTGCACGACGTTTGTATCGGCATGAACACGGTTTACACGATTTAAGTGAAGTTCCAAGCGCCAATGTGATACGAAAATGGATCAGAATATTCGAAACAACCGGCTCAACAGTACCAATTACGGTTTGTGGTCGCCCAGTTTCTGCAAGATCAGCCGACATTGTGAAGTGTGTTCGTGTTTCAGTTCACAACGGTTAGAGCGAACAATTATTGCAACATGCTTTGCAAGAACTTCAAAACAATACCTCGAGGATGTGGTTTCAACAGGATGGGGCCACATGTCATACGGCTAGAGTATCCATAGAGCTTCTGAAAAATGTTTTTCCTGGAAAACTCATTTCGAAAAGGGGGGGATATTGAATGGCCCCCACGTAGCCCCGATCTCTCTCCATGCGATTATTTTCTATGGGGCTACCTAAAATCGGTAGTCTACGAGAATAATCCGACCAATTTAGAGCAGTTGAAGAGGAACATTATTCAGGAAAGTAACAAAATACTGTTTGGGTATTCAAATGAATGCTTCTTTCCTTAGCTAAAACTCGGAAAGATATTTAAGATCGAAAGAAATGGATATTTACAAACTTGCACGTGGGTGGGTGTCTTTAAGGGTATTCGAAATACGATTTAAATTTAAATTAAATTAAAAAAAGATTTAAATACCTTAAAAGTTGAAAACGTAAAATTTGTATGAATGAAATTGGAAAACTTTGCGAAATTATGCACATTTTTTTAAACACAAATAAATTTTGTTAAAAAAATGTGGAAGTAAAAATTTAAATTCTTCAAAAAAATAATTTAAAAGAAAGAAATGAAACATTAAAAGCAAAACCTGAACACGTTTCACAAAAATAATATTTAATAATGTTCGGAGAAATGTAATTTTTTAAATAAAAATCAATTTTTAAGAAAAACATATATATTCTAAAATAATTAAGAGAACAGAAAGAGTTTTTTAAAGCAAACATGCTCAAAATGTTGATCAAAAATAGGAGAATTTGATAAAAATACAGTTACAATAAAACATTTTGCAAGACTTAAAGAAAAAAATGCAATAATAATTCAAAAATATTTAGTTAAAAAAATTTAATTTAATTTTTTAATTTGAATTTCTGTAACTCAAATTAAGCAAATTTTAAAAGTAAGGTATCGGATAGTGAGAAACATTGATCGATTTTTAAATGATTGTCGCATTTTGTAAAAGTGGTGCGCGGCATTTCTTCAAACTCTTGTTTTCCGTTTTTTTTTTTTTTTTTTTTGCTTTGACCAAGATCAAGAGATACATACATATATTTTTTATCTGTTAATTATAACTTAGTGCAAAAAAATTTAAAAATCAAGTTAATTCACGAGGTCTCGTTAGAACACATTTTCTTGGTCACTTCATAGGAAAATATCTAGAACATTATTTAAGTTAAAAAAAATATTTAAATTCTTTTTAAGAAAGTATGTAATGTTGCATGTAATATTCAATATCAATATTTTTACCAAAATAACACATGCTCAACAGAATTCAAGGAGCTGAAAATTCAGAACATCAAAGCAAATAGTCTAGAGGAGAGAAAATGGCATTAAGATTAATGCCTGTTCGCTCATCAAAGCTTCGTCGTATTTTATGCTCATCATCGTATTTTGTATCCACGTATAATTCTTTAGGTTAGGATGCAGAGACTCAAAGAATATTAAAACATAAAGGTATACAAGGGCATAACATTATAATAAATCCAGTAGAATGTGAAGGGATTCTCTAAAAAATATATTGACCCAAGAAATCGGTTTCAGGTCAGAAATCATCGCCGGCTCCCCTTCAATGACCCTCAAAAGTAAAAATCGAATCAGAAATTCTAACATAATTTTCTATTTATCCATAGTAATAATATCATAGAAGACCCTATCAAATCGTGTACATTCAGAATTTTAGATTTAAATTTTTGCATATCTGCAGTTTTCTCTTCCATATAAACCCATTCACAAGTTTTGAAACCCTTAATTTTGATAAATCATAATTAGCTTTCAGCATCATTTTAACACATCTATAAAAATCAAAACAAATGTATGAAACTTATATTAAATTTTATAATTAGCATCAATATTTACTTAAAAAACACTTTTATTTAAGGTTATGTTGCAATTTATCTAACTGTCTACTTTATCTTGTAAAATTTTCTTGCAAAAATACTAGCATTGTTGTTGTTTAATAAAGTCTTACTTTTTAGATGTTAATTTGAAAACGTCCTACGCACGAACTGTCTAATAAAACAGAATATAAGATTTTAAGTATATAAGTATACTTATAATCGTAAAACGCTTAATGAAATTTTGGAATTAGTTAAATTCAGCAATGTTATTTCATATTAAAAGATGATTTTGAGTATGAAAACAATGCATTTCAGCTGAACCTTAAAGGCACGAATCCAACAACAAAGGGTCCATTCCCTTCAGGTTTATTGTAATAGATTATAAAGTATGTCTTTACAAGTATAACCCAGAAATGACTATATATTACTAATCCATGCAATAGGGTTAAAAATGCAAATTCATTTGTCAAAGTCAAACAACACAAATAATGATATCAGTTTTCTTCACCAGAAAGAAATTCGTTTGTTGTTCCTTTAAAAACAAACTGATGGGGAGGTTACTTTTAAATGCTACACTGAAATTGATTTACCAGAAGTTGTCGAAAATTTGTTAAGTAATCGCAGCGAAGAGAAATTGTGCCGCTTCTTATTACATCACGATAATGTGCAAGCTCACGCTGCCGATCTATCACAGGTCAATCTCCAAATCTACCGCAATGTGAATTTTATTTGATCTCAAAAACAAAAAATTTATGGTAAAAGTATTCAACAATAACAACAAAGTGGAGGTCATTAATTGTAAAATTGTTAATTGTAAAATAGCAAACTGCAAAAAGCCGATTTTGAAAACTATTTTTCAAAGCAGTTTTACCGACTTAAAAGTTTGTTGAAATTTGCCTATGATGGAAAATTACAACGAGAGTAATGTTAAGGGCATTCAATTGAGGTTTTTTCGCTTAGTTTTTCTAATAAACAAGCTTTTGTTAGTCTTCTCTTTAAAAAAAAAAAATCTGCTTCGTGATTCGTAAAAAAGGGTGAAGAGAAAGACGATGAAAAAACCGCATGATATTTTCGAGGAAATTAAAAATTTAAAAGGTACTTAAGAAATAAGTTGCAATATGAATAGTATTTCGTTTGATAACATTGTAGTCTCAAGAGATATATCTTCGTGGTAAATCTCACGAAATCCATTTATAACTGTCACGCCCCTTATAATGAATATATCCACACATAAATATTATCGTTTTCTCACAAAATCCCTAAGTTATTGGGATTTCTATTAAATATTTAATTTCATGATGGCTAATCGTTAACAAAGACTCTGTTGGTGTCCATTAATAAATCATCCGCAGAAAACTGCCGATGAGTACCAGCAGCAGCAGCAGTAGCCAGCAACATTACCATGCGAACAATTCGGTTACAAAGATTAAGCAAAACGAAAACAAGGGCAAAACTCAAAAAAAAACAAAATTTTGTTGCTATTAATGCGTAAAATTAACTTTCGTCATTTGATAGTTTGTGTGTGCGTGTGTGAGTGTGTGAGTGTGTGTGTTATGTGTTACTCCCGTTTGTTGGAGTTTTTGATAAACGACCGATTGAATGTTGTAAAAGCGGCAAACCCATATGAAGACGCCAATAAATTCTTACATGCGCTGTGTGTTTTGCTCTGTGTGTGAGAACGTGTGACATTATCTCTCAAGATCTTTACAGCAGACTTATCTTCCACTACTTGCGGAAACAGCGAACCACCAGCTACTACTGGCTGCCTGGGATTGCTGAAATATTTTCATGCTAAAGAAGAGAAAAGTTTCTTAGTGATTTTATCCATAAAAGTTATTTTCTGAAAGTCTGTCTATGCCGTAGCTTCTGGTGTCCTCCGCCGTCTGAAACGTCATTGAAAGTTTTTGCACAGTAGTATCGACATTAAGGATGAAATAAGTTAAGAATTGAGTTATAGTTTTTCATGGAGAGATAAATAATCACAACTATAATCATAATATTTAACGAACATTTTATTATAACAATTTTGTTCATAGATTTGTAACAAATTTGTAGTACTACGAGCAATTTCCACTTTTGACGGGTATTAGAATGGTGGGAAAATAAACTGCTAACGGCGTCAATTAAAACGTATTTGTTATTCTTTAATGGCACCCTGTTTTTACACTTTTAAAATTTACCAATCACTTGTCAAAATACGTATGTACTACCTTGCCCAAAAAGTGATAGCAGTTTTTATTTTCATTATTGCTATCTTGGTTTTTGCAAACAGTATCTGTCCATTCATTCAAATAAATTTCATCGTCTTCAAAGCATTCCCCCGAGACGCAGTACACTTATCCTAACTTTTTTTTTTTTTGTTTTTTGTTCCAATCCTAGAAGCACGTCAAACAATCACCTCTCGGTAGACTCTTCAAGTTGTGCTTCGATTCACGTTGAGTTATTAAATAGCCAGAAGTCACAGAAATCTGGCGAATGTTGTGGCTGTGGGGCGATATTATTTCAATTTTTGATAAAAATTTCACGGAGAGCCAACGAAGTGTGAGACCGCGCTTTACCGTAGTGAAAATGCCAAGAGTTGTCTACCAACAAATAACTTCACGCAAGCGGCTCTTAACACCCAAATCATAATAACTTGAATTTTTGGGTGACTTTGACGCAACCTTGCTGGTCTTGTTCCATACGTTATAGTATCCTGAAATCTTCTCACCGCCGATTTTAACTATACGCACTTCTTCAAGAAAATTTAGTATTTTTGGTGTAAATCAAGATTCGACGCTCGGGCCAAAATTTCTTTTCAACTGGGGTTAACTGACAAGGCCCTCTCGACCATCTTGGAACTGTTTATGCCAGTTGTAAACTTTTCTTTCCAACAAAGTTTGTCCATCGAAGGTCTCCTAAATCACTCTAAACGTTTTCACTGCAGAATTTTTATGGCGTAAACTAAATTCTAATCAATTTCTTTGTCACATTTTGATTTGCACAAAACCAAGCATAGGCCAAATACTGACGACATTTATGATGAGAAATTTGTTACAGATGCGCCTTACAGTGCTATCAACTTTAAAACTATTGCCGAAATTGGTTACGGCCGCGTAATTTAAAATAGTTTCATTTTAGGACACAGTAGGACATAACGTCAACATAGATATTCTTGTTAGAAAGTGACAACCTTTTCAAAGATACATGTTAAAATGTCATGCCACTTTAATCATTTTTATTTGAGTTAACGTGCTTTAAGTGGCGCTACCTTTATATTTTTTTTTTTTTCATTACATTGCATTGAAATCGTTTAAGTATGGGTTTCTTATTTTAAAAAAGGGACAACCAAAGAAACATTTACACCCCAAACTCTAAAAAAAAACTCCGAATTTTATTCTCGGTAATTGAAAAGTAAAGTTGCAGAGACAACTGACAACTTACAGAGATCAAAAGGCAGTTATCTAAATTAATTGAAGCAAAAACATCAGGTGTTACAGATTCAGAGTGTTGCTTGAAGTAATCTAAACGCTTCAAAAATTAAGTTTTCCTGTGGTAGATGACAGTGGATGAAATTTGAGTGCACCTTGAATCGAATCACCACCCGGCTGGGACCTGGTGAAAGACGCGACGAAGAAACCAAAAATGCGATAGTTGACTGGAATCCATATTTTAGCGAATATTATATTATACTCCAAAGGACAAAGAAAAGAGATTTCTTTCGTTAAGACAGTGTACCATGGCATAAGTCTACAGATGCAAGGCAACATTTCATGAATTCAACTTCAATATCCAGCATATTTTCTAGGTCTAGTCCTCGGTAAGAACGATTTTGATCACTGTAGCAACCGAAGCGTATGTCGAGTCATCAAAAGAAATCAAAATGTTGGAGAAGATTGTATTACTTCTGGCATATAAAATCGAATTCCTCTAAGTTTTTTTGTTTTTCTCCCATTGTCCCAGGACTCATTGATTTATGTTTTACATCCCGGAATACTTTCTTATATCAGAATTATCAACCACTAGAGTAAACAATGTAGGTTCTGCAAAAAAAGCGATTTATTTGTCTGAAAAAAAAAATTGTTAAAAATTAAATTTGGTGAAATATCAAACGATATGTTTTTTAAGAACGCACCGCAAAATTTGAGAAGTATTTAAATCTATTGATGTCTGTGCTTCTTACTATCATTTTGAATCACAAATTCCATCCCCTGTGACGTCCAAGCGCTAAGCGATGGAATCAGATGTTAATCAATATAGTTTTTAAATTACGGTGCTTAACCGGAGGAGCGTTTATAATGTTATGAAATACCTTAAACGAAAGGAAGCCCATTACAATATTTTTCTGAAGTAACATACTCTTCATCATGAATTGTCCATTGGTTCGCCGTAAAATAAGTGTTTCTCTTGTTTTCCTAATGAAACTTAACTTTAGCATATTATTGAATACTTAGCATATTCAATAGTAATATCCATAATTGGTGCACAAGGATAATACACTCTTGAAAATAGTTTCCAAATGTTGAAAATAATAAAAGGTACAATTTAAAAAAAGAAATATTCAATATTATGGATATGGATTTAGTACTTGGATGTATTTAGCAATTGCTTTTAACTCCGGACGAAAGTGTTTCTACAACACTAGTCTGATTCTATGACGGCGTTCGAGCCTTTTGAAGGAAATCTGGCACAAAATAGTTTAAGAACTCCTGATTGTAATAATGGATATTATAGATGTGAGATTAGACTTCTTATGCTATTCTCAAACCGTATAGTGCTTCTTAAGGTAAAGAAAGATTAAGAACATTTTCTACGACCAATTTAAAAAAAAAAAAAAACTGCCAAACATATGAGAAGTGGGTATAACATAATGCATGCTCATAGATACGTTATCAACTATTCATGAAACCAGATTCGCTTGGTCTCTTGGTCTATTTATTTTTGTAAACATGTTAGAGATAGAACTTGAGAACCGATTTCAACTAAATTTGGCTACAGTCAGCTGGTCGAATCGACTGAGAGCAACTTATAAAGGCCCTACACAAGCTGGGCGTCTAAACAATTTTATGTAACTGTATTGGTCGAAAATACAGTTACATTTTGTAAATATAAATACCTTGCTTTGGCTGTATGGGGAGATATTGGTCGTTGTTTTAAAATATTACTTGAACTTTGATTCTTAACATAATTTGAAACCATTTTGGACGACAACAGAATTGGTGATGTAATATCTGTCTCAGCAAAGTTTGAAACAAAACAGGCCAGATAGAACTCAGGACTCGATGATTTTCCTTTCGAATGAATACTAAATCTGTTGTTGAGTTCGGTTATTTTAAACATTGTTTTGTAAAGAAAAGCAGTTAGTGAACATGTTCTGGTAATTCATAACGTTAACTTTTTACACGAATCGTACGTTTCATCTGCCTTTGGATCCTTAGATTCCATCTTCGCAGACTTTACTTCATCTTCGGCAAGTGTAATAACCTATATTTCTTACATATAACCATATGTAAGAAATAACTTTTAGAAATCCATTAATCAAAAGATATTACCAAACCACTATGCCACAACATCTTTTTCCTGACTATAGTTTTTCCCTTTACTGCGTGAGTGTTTCCTTTGTCTTCAAGTTCAAAGTTTGCAAATTTACACAATCAATTTGTAGGAGAGTGTTTGTGCATGAGCGAAGTATTCTCGTATCTGCTCGTGCGCTACTTTGATGTTACACTGATGATGATTTTGGAGTCTCCCCACTCACGTTCTTCTCATATGAGGTTCTATGCAAATAACTAAATTTTACTCTTTTTTTCTTTTCTTCCTTAATCCAACTTTAAACTTTATATGCGATTTGACTTTGGTCAGGGTTACGAGAACGTCGGCAATCAAAATGTACATAGTGGAAGAGTTAGTTGCATCACTTGGTAGACCATTGACGGCTTCCTAGTCAGTTCCACTTCGCAATCTCAGACGATTCCACGCCACTTCAGTGGCTCTTAACACGTTTCTTAATGTGTTTTAGTTCTGGCTGCTGTTGTTGTTGTTGCCTTGCGTGATGTCATCTTCAAATGATATTTTTTTTTCGGCAACGGACGTGCCATGAATTTTCAATTTAAACTTTAGTTTTTATACTGGATACAAATGCTCGTAATTTCCACATTCATGTGTGGTTTCTTTATTAGCTCCAATTAAAATGCTAACCTAATGTTTTGCGCTGCCATTCATTTCGCATGAGCATGAATGAATGGATAAATGGGATGCTTGCCGTAATTAGATAAGCGTGCCAGCAGTAGCAGGCCACTTAAAGAAGTAAAAATCCGTCAATCCATTTCGCTGCTGGTTGATGTTGCTAAATAGTACTCGTACTCGTACATATACACATTGTTGTTAATAAATTTTATTATTTATGAATGAATGGTAATCTTTGGATCCAAATTTGGAAAACAGTAGCGATAGTAAACTTTTATTATGGTTAAAATTTAAAAGCACATTTCGCTTGCGCCAAAATTGTCATGAATCATATTATGCATCTAAATGCCAGTAAGGTTTAGGGATTAATGGAAAAAGAAGAAATACTTGTATTTCTTCAACTAAGAGCTTAAATCTGTATACAGAAAACATCTAATTTTTCTTTGTAATGATAAATGACAAAATAAACCTGCAGGTTTTCTCGTATCTCATGACACTTTTCATACAGCAGATACCACTCCGTGTTCCCATCGCATAAAGTCCCTAAAAAACAAATTCAATTTAGTAGCCTGTCAAAAATCAATTACAGTACTAAATACCAATTCTTATAAACTGGTCAGTGGGTGATGTTACCTGCCTAACGCAGTGGTTAAATATATTTCCTATAACATTTACGGTTAACAAAATATATTTTGGTCAAATGCACGGCGGCGGTCCCAAAACCAGCCGACACGATACACTTTTTCCAGCGATATTAAATAGCTTCTGTACCCTCTTTATAGTAAGCAATGTCAAACTCCTTAAAATAGCTCCACCTCTTCATTGTTGGCAAATCTTTTATCACCGAGCTATTTTTAAAAGTTAGGAAATAAAAATAATCCAAGGGAGCAAAATCTGCCGAACTTTAATTCATTCATTTTGGCCATCGCAATAGTGGATTTGCGAACTTTAGCATTGTCTTGATGAAACAACATTTTCTTTCTTTTTCTCATAATTTCATTACCTAAACACTGCAATAAGTCAGCATAATATTTGCTATTGATGGTTTTTCCTTTCTGAAGATAATCAATAAAAATCCAAATCCTAAAAAAAAACAGACGCCTTGCGCTTGCCAGCAGATGGAACCAACTCCGCCTTCTTTGGACACGTTTATCTCATTCCAGTCCACTCTTTCACTGTTCGTTTATCCTAGGTGTGAAGTGGTGGACCCATGTCTCATTCATTGTTATAAATCGGAGCAAAAATTCGGCTTAATTGAAGTAAAACATCGGCAAACACTCTACTGAGACATCTTCACGACTCTGTTTTTACTCTATTGAAAGCACGCGTGGCACCCATCTTGCGCACAGCTTTCTTATCTTCAAATCTGCGATCAATATACGATGTAGATCACTTTTTGAAATGCCTATCATTTCAGCTGGCTCACGCACCTTCAGCCGACAATCATTCAATACCATTTTGTGGATTTTCTTAACCTTGTCTGGCATGTGAACCCCAGTTGGTCTACCACTACGGTGTTCGCCTTGGCATTTCGTACGGCCTCATACAAACTCCGCTACCCAATATTTTACAGTCGTAAACGACGGGTAGACTCCCCCAAAGTAGAATCTAGTTCGGCTTTGATATTGGTTGGGCTGAGACCCTTCAAATGGAAATGTTGAATTACATAACGGTGACCAATTTTTTTCATGTTTATAAATTTACTGAGATCGTTTGCTTTTGACGCCTTAAATAAAAATACTAAATAACGTGACGCCTAGAAACTTAAAGCATATATTTTATAAGGTCACCACTTTTCATCCATCAAAATATTTTTTTTCAAACTACTGGCACCATCTATACGGCATGTCGGCTAGTTTTGGGACCGCCCTCGTCGCAGACAAACGGTTCTCTAACGTTTGAAGAGGGGTTTGTCAGGGCCCTCCAAATACACTTCAGTTTCGGCAATGACATCATCAAGTGCCTCGAAGTTTTGGAAAAAGAAAAAAGACAGGTATACACTTGTCTATTTGCTGAGATTATGGCCAGAAATTCATTTAATTAATATTTCATTAATATTCATTTACATTAATACCTTTATGTGCGCATTAAAGTGATTCTTTTCACAAATGTGGCCTTATTTTCCAAAGTTATTCTGCCTCAAACGTTAAGCTAATATTTTTTGTTTATCGTCTGACCTTCAGCAAGAATTCCGAGTACACATCACTGAGAAGATTATCAAAGAAAGCAGTCAACATTAATTTTTAATCGAATTTGGTTTGTGGTTTCCATATCAAACCCCTAAACTATGTCTCGCCTCCAGTTATAACACATTTTATGAATAGCACGGAATTGGCTCGTTCTAGTACATTTCTAGCGACCTTTACACGATTAAGGTGTTTCTGAACTAGACAGCCGGCATTGCATTTCATACTCAAACATTCATGTAAAATGTTATGAATTGATTGATGAAAATTATGCACGAACAATTAAGAAATGGACAAAGAAATTACATCTCTTGGTGTTTGTTCAAAGCTGCTCTGAAAAGATGTCGTTTAAAATTTCAACATAGCGTAACTTTAAACTAAAACGGAAATGAATGAAAATTAACCAGTTCATCAAATTATAATATGATTTTTCCATCGTATTACTCTTGGATATAAGAGCTTCAATTTTTACATATTTTATAAATTTTGATAAGTGCGTTAAGTGCTGCTATTCCCTACTTTTATCAGATCGAAATTATCGCAATTATTATTACCTCAACATTAAGCTTCTTCATTTTAATCGTATAATGATGATGGGTATGCTAGCTATTATAAAATCATTGGGACTGCAGACGATTTTTCATAAAGAAAAACCGTGACAATAAAACACTTGCAGACGAAACCGAGTTGCTGTTTCCGCCCGGGATCGAACCGGGGGCCTTCCGCGTGTGATAACCACTACACCACGGAAACCCTTGGACACCCTTTCCCAAATCAGTGTTTTATTTTGAAATAATCGTGGCAATAATGCAATGCAATAGTGAATGCAATTATATTAGACTAATTCACAGGTCAAGAAATAATGATGTTTAATGATGTTAGGAAACATTTTTCTATTCTGATTTAAGCTGGTCGTTTTCGAAATTATCAAGCTTCAGAAATATGCACAGAACAGATCAAAGAAAAACAAAGATATTTCACAAGATATGTAATACTGTTGGTATAAACCATTTCTTGAATATATTTTAGAAAAGTTTGGCTGCCGATTTTTACCTCAACAAATTACGTTTTACACTACTAAGAATTATTTGCTTTTAATTGTCATTTGAATAAAATTCCACCAAAAATTGCTAACGAAAAATCCAAAATAATAATGCTGAAATCAAAAACAGATAAAACTGTCAGAATATGACCTACAGGATTTATGGGGAAAATACGTTATGTAATATATAAATAATTATAAATGTTCATGCATAAAAAATCATCTAAAGTTAAAAGCCAGACGGCGCGGACAGATTTATCCTAAGAAGAAACATGTTTTAAATCAGCTTTATATAATTCAAATTTAATTTTCAGGTCGAAAACGCGTCAATTTAATTTAACAACCCACCCTAATGTGTGTTTTAATTATTGTCCAAAGTTTTGCAAAAACAAAATCAAAGTAATTCCGGTTCAGAAAAAGTCGCTAGAATTTGCTCTCATTATTTGGTAATGTGTCCATCTCGGATAAAATAAAGTTTCTTTCTAATTAGCTAATAGGAAATGAGAAAGCTTAACTTTGACATGACATTGTTTTTAATTTAAACTAAGGAATAAATTTTATTCCAAATGCAAACAATATCACCAATTTTGCCTTCCGTTTAAACTTAAACTCTATTCAGCAAACAATGAATGGATACGTCAAAGTAATAACCATGGGCGCAGTAAGCTTGTGAAAAGTGGGGGGTCCTAGCCCCCCCTGGGGCTTATTTTAGTGAATTAGGTGCATTAAATGAATTTATTAGCCCCCCGAATGAACGACTGAATGAATTTAGCCCCTCAGAGGGAATTTATTGCTACGCCAATGGTAATAACACTAGTAGTCAGAAAATGATTATGGGAGAGGGAAATGACAAACGACAAATGACAGGACAAACTAATGACAAGGTTTGGGAATTTGGCAACTATTGGATGAATTACCAAAAACGAATAACAAAAATTAAAATACAAAACGAGAACAACTACAGACAATTTAGTCAATCTCAAAGACGATTACCATTTTCATATAATTCTAATAGTTTTCGATGAGCAGAATGTTGAAAAACTTTGTTAATTAGTTATTTTACATTTTTGTTAATTTTAACTGGATTTTTTCATTCTTCATTAGTGCAAGGCAGTATGATGAAATCAATTGGAAAACCAGGCGATAGTATGGTTAAGACAATTTACAAACTGTTTTATTGTAAACTATTCTATTGGTAATTCATGGGAAGTGGGTATTCCATTTACAGAATGAGTAACTCAGACATATCGTCATCGGATGTGAGAAGCAGTCGCTTACAAATAGTCTAAGTGAAATGAGGATCCATCACGGTGAGTAATTACTCACAAACACAACTCATTGCTCATAGATAATGTGCAACTAGCCTCTACACATTACCCACGGAAAATGGGTTGTTGCCATAGGTAGTTAGTTATGTAGTTGGCAACTATATATTAGTCATCAAATTATCCATGGTCCATACTTATTTTTGTTTCAAAATATTGAAAAATCAGAAATATTGCACTAACGTCCATTTTGAGATTGCACAATATGTAAGCGTCGTGAAAATAAGAAAAAATCGCAAAAATAAAAGTCCCCCGCAATTCGGAACCGGGGTATTCATTCACGATAAAATAACAATTTTTGAACGCCGTTAAAGTATACAATAAAGCAAAAATCGTAAAAGTTAAAACATGATCAAATATGGTATTAGTACGTAATGATCTTTTAAAATTTGTTGGTACTATATGAAGGCTTACAATTTGTCAAAACACGTTAGAAACGCGAAAAAATTAGGATATTTTCGCAATTAGACGTTTCGTGATGTGACAATTTTTCTAATTTTTTCATATTTTGAAACAAACAAGGGCATACCCAACTCACAGTTGTGAATAATGTGCTAAATTGTACATTACTAATGGGTAAAGTGCAGCTGCCGAGATAATTACCCGCAGCTTTTGAGAACAACCCATTGACATTAGCGAAGATCTTCTTTTATGAGGCATCATTGTTTTCATTTTTTTTTTTTTTTTTTTTTTTTTTTTCTTAGAAAATCTCCTACTCTCTCAACATTTAAATATTACAAATAGAAGCACAAATATATTGCGTTAACAGTAATAAAATATTCCCAGTTTCCACAAAAAAAATGTAGTGTGAATGAACCCTACCGAAGATAACAACTCAATGGCCTCAGGTGTTCGTCAAAGATAAACAAAAAATATTTATACGTTTGAACGAGGTAATGGCGAAATATAAATTACTCAAATAATTGTTTAGGACCGAATAATTGAATAAAGATTATTCGCCTCGGAAGGGTACACCTTTTTAGAATTCGTGCCCGTCTATCTCAACCGATAATTTATGCATGTTTTATTGCAATTTTCAATCACCAACCTGGCTGCCTGTGTCTGTCGACACTTTTAACATATTCTTCCTAGAAAATTCTTCACCTCTCATTCCCACCATGCAGTTACAAATCTCAACATTCTCACTGTTCACCTCTTTTCTAGCACCAACTGTACCCGTTCCCCCTTTTAGCTCTTTAATACATAAATCCTTCCTTTGAAATGCCAACATAATTTAACCACTATCAACACTAACCGCAACGCCAGACACAAACGGCAATGACGACGACAATGTCTTATTTTACTAAATACGACCAGAATATCTAGTGGCTGCCATGAGATCTAAGACAAACGTTGCCAAAGATATATATTTGAATGTCTGGGGCCCTCATTACCAGTCCCAGACATTGACAAGGATTTGTGCAAATTCTTAGCGGCGTTGCAACATGCAAACGGAATTCCTAATGAATTCTCCCTGCTTGGCTTCGAAGCTATGAATGAAATGAGGAGACACGCAGAGTCACATAACGATGTAAATTGAAAAGCAATTTGTAGACAAGTCTATGGATATTTATTGCTTTAAGCAGCACTGGCAGCAGCAGTATCAGAAAACTAGATTTGTTCAATTCAATAAAAATCGATGGTGGTGTTGTTGTCACTTTGAAAACTATCCGTAAAAGAAAAAAATAATATGTTATGACTTCTGCGTGTCTTCTGCGTGTTAGGCGGATGTGATAACCACTATACCGCGATAACAGTTGGTTGTCGATCCGGTGGAAAAGGAGCTTCCGGGCGAGTTGTATTCTTCTTGCAGTATTTCACTTCCTTTGACATAGTAGTAGCCTTCTAATATGAAGTATAAGTAGAAATTTACAGGGAATGTACACAAATGTTAGAATCAGCTTAATCCTCTCATCAGTTATGATTTCGCAAGTATACCATTCTTTGCTTAATAGCACAGCAAATTAAATCAATTTTGAAGTATAACACCATAATTCGTTTTGCGATATTGGACCTAATTTTTAGAGTTTCATTAAAATTTTTCTTTGGCAAAATGAAAAATAAGGTGTTTTTTTTATTAAAAAACTTACGATTTCAACTTTCATATTTATTTTTTATTCACAGATCATGAACTTGGTAAATTACGCGTTAAAGTGTTTCAGTGCTTGAAGACACCTTTGTTGTTTCCACCCGTGCTTGAACCAGGGGCCTGCCGCATGTTAGACGAATGTGATAACCACTACACTACAGAAACACTTAATTACCGACACTGAAGCTCTCTGCAATAAAAATAGTTTATAAATGGGATTATTCCAAAGCAGCTGCACTCAGAGAGTATGGTAATAAAATTATGTCGACTATGAAAATTGCATTATTTTTGATAATTACAAGTTCAATCACGCACATAATTCTATATTTCAAAACACGTATTTGGTGATCGTAATATCACTTTGCTCCAGTGCGCTTTTAAGTTTCCGTGGTGTAGTGGTTATCACATCCGCCTAACACGCGGAAGGCCCCCGGTTCGATCCCGGGCGGAAACAGGGTCCTTCTGTTTTGCAGACAAACCGTGAAGTTTTACAAAATATTTTCCTTAAGGCAAAAATTCACTTTATGCTTTTTACACTTTCATTAACATCTAGAGATAAAATTTATGAGAAATCCATTCACAGCGATCTCGTAGTATTTAAAGAACAAGTGCGTTGGTAATTCTTTCCTTACCCTTCTCTACACATTAATATATTTTAACATTACAAATTAAGGCCAAAAAAAAAAATTAGTGAATGTTTCCGCCCGGGATTGAACCGGGGGCCTTCCGCGTGTTAGGCGGATGTGATAACCACTACAC
>JAHXMU010000134.1:209645-255072 GCA_019455685.1 Philornis downsi | reverse complement strand
GTGTAGTGGTTATCACATCCGCCTAACACGCGGAAGGCCCCCGGTTCAATCCCGGGCGGAAACAAGACACAGTTCTTTTTATTGGTTGACCAGCAGCCAGTCTGCTGTATTCCGCAATATTGTGCTTAAGATCTGCCCCACAGAACTTAAAGAGGTTTGCGCGCCCCAAATATTGTGCATTAACTGACAGAAAGTGCGTTACTATGTCGTTACGTATCTAAAGAGCAGCCGCGCCCCCATTCACCCATTGCTTTCTATTGTTCTGAAGAATATTCCTTGCTTGTGCGTGCGAGAAAATATAATATATCCAAATAATTTGCCCTCCCATCCCTCTTATATGGACGTTCAGTACTATGGAAATCTTAGTCTAAACCCCACCATGGTGTTAAAAATTCGACATTTTCCTATAAATCAATTTTTTGAAAAATCATAATAAATAATTTATAAAAAAGGCATTGAAACTGTTTATTTTTAATTTTTTAATAACGGTGAAAAATAAGTTAAACCAATTTTTAAACTTAAGTTTTCGATTTCGAAGTTTTTTTGTTATAAAAGAAACAACGCAGTATTATTGGCGACAAAATTTGTATTATATTGCAAAACAAGTAAGATCCGCCATAGTTTTTTGGAAATCGAAAATTGTCGTAATTAGCTTTGGCAAAGCAGTGGTATCAAACACTAGTCTTTAACTGGGGGAAATAAACTATTATAGTTGTCTTTATTTCACCATATTTTATATATTAGAAGCAAATCTTTATATATAAACTTTTAATTTTACTTTTTTTTAAATTTATTTTAGTTACTACAAATTCAAAATTAGGCCCAGAAGACTATTGAGAAGTTAATTGGTGTGGAGTACCAAATGGACCTTTTTTAAACACAAGACAGCATTGCCCTAAACTGTTTGGAATGTTTTCAGGTAAGTAACATTCTAAATTTGCTTTTCCACTATAAAATATCATAATTTAATCAAACCGCTATGAATTTAAGCTTAAATTTTGTTACTCGGCATACAAAATTCAAATCCGAATTATTGAGTCTGGATATAAAAACATATTAAATGATCTTTCAGTTTGGTTTCGGACAATCAAAAGCTTTAAGAACGTTTGTGGAAAAAGGAAAAGTGTTTAAAACCACTTTATGCAATTTTAATATAGGTTTAAGTTACCTTGTTAAGATTCTGACTTCAATTGAGCACATTGTCTTCCCAGAAAACAAGTTTGGCAGATTTTTTCGCATAAATGTCGAATCACATCCAGAAGGATGTGTGATAGCCTTCTACTTCTTCTTTCTAACAGAATTCTTGATATACGAGTATATGTCCATTTCTTTGGCTAAAGGATAATGGCAAATTCCAAAATATATTGTGTTTAAATCAACACAACACACCACAAATATTTTATTTCCTCAAAGCAAATCTGGATCTAGACTAATTTTTATTTTACACACCAACGGCGAGCTGAGGTAAAATTAGGTGTCATCTTCCAAACACGATTTAGCTCAAAATTCAAATCTATTTTATGTATCCTATTCAAAAGAGCTGTCTAAATGTGTATACCAAATACAAACTCATTGCTTATAACATTCTTTCGACTGTGAAGGATTAAAGTATTTCTTGCTTTGCCTAATTGGACTTTGTCAATGCGACTGTAGACTTGCTACATCTACAACCGACCGAAACCCTAGAAAACCGGAGCGGCACTTTTCACATATCTTTCGTTCAACAGTCTGACAAGCAATAACTGTATGCCCCATCTTTACGGGACGACACCGACCGTCACAAAGTCTATAGGAAAAATAGGAAAATTTCTTAGCGAGCCGTTTTACATCATTCGAGGACCTAGACGAGACGACATCGTGATCTGTTCAATATATTTTTGGAGTTGATTGTGAGAAAAACTGCAGTAAACTCGTTCGGAGGTATCTACAACAATAACCATATGTAACTAGCGCACATACGAGGGCGGTCTCAAAGACAAAAAAATACACCTAAATGCAATAGCTTTCATTCCATAAGAACTGGCGAACTCCTTAAAATAGTCATCGACTGCAGATTCTCTTTATTGTTGGCAAATCTTTTATCACCGAGCCATTTTTTTACGTTTGAAAATAGTGCATGATGAAGCAATTCTAACTTTAATTCATTAATTTTGCCCATAGCAATATCTTATTTTTGAACTGGAGCATTGTCTTAATGAAGCAACAGTTTCTTTTTGCCAAATGCGGCTTTTTTCCATAATTTCACCACTTAAACGCTGCAATAAATTAGCGTAATATTCGCCGTTTATGGTTTTTCCTTTCTGAAGATAATCATAAAAATAATCCATGCGCATACCAAAAAACAGATGCTATTACCTTGCCTGTAGATAGATGGCCTTCTTTGGATACCATTCTCCTATTCCAGTCCACTCTTTGACTGTTCCCTCATCCCATTTTTGAAGTGGTGGACCCATGTCTCATCCGTGGTTATAGATCGATGCAAAAATTTGGCTTTATTTCGGTGAAACATCGCCGAATACTCTACTGAAACATCTTCACGACGCTATTTTTGCTCTATTGAGAGCAAGTGCGGCACCCACCTTGCGCACAACTTTCTCATCTTCAAATCTTCGGTCAATATACAATATATGTATTTTGCAGTGCCTACTATTTCTGTGACCAATTTTTTCCATATTTACAAATTCACTGAGAATATTTACTTTTGATAGCTCAAACAAAAATCTAAACGACGTAGCACCTTGAAATTTAAACTATATGTTATAAGGTGGCCACTTTTCACCAAAATAATTTTTTATGCTTGCACGCCAGGTCGGCTAGTATTTGGACCGCCCTAGCATATGAATGCAACCTTCTCAAGTATAGGAAAAGAGTCAACATAAATGGATTTGGCGGTAAATGAGGACAAATCCATGTTGTTTGTTTCGAAGTACAAATAGTATTTTTGGACCACTGGTTGAAGGAGTACAACTATAATTTTCTACTGGTGGATAATTTCATTCACTTTGAGCCCACCATGAATAAGGAATAATAACGATGACGGCCTGGAAATTATCCACTTCACAACCGATTTAATTATTGGATGAACAAAAATTCAGATGTACCAGGCACTATTCTTACCTATCTTGCTGCACAGCGCAGAATCCTGGGCTATGACACAAACGAACGAATCA
The DNA here is from genome assembly GCA_019455685.1 of Philornis downsi. Lineage (NCBI taxonomy): Eukaryota > Metazoa > Arthropoda > Insecta > Diptera > Muscidae > Philornis > Philornis downsi. The sequence goes on along the minus strand of JAHXMU010000134.1, from coordinate 251,902 downwards.
GTTCTGTTCGAATCGGCGTTGTAACAAACTATGTTTGTAAAGAACGATATTTTGCGGTTCCGGTTTATCAATTTTTCGCAGATATTATTTATTATTTTACGATGAACACGCTTAAAATGCATTTAAAATTTTAAAGGGAGTACTTTCTTAGTATAGCTGAACATTACTGGTACAATTTTTCACGTTTATAACGAACAACATAATACATCTTCAGACGGATTCTAACTTTAAGATTATTTTGTAGCAAAAAATAAGGGATTTCATATATAAATGGGATCTTTTGGCGATATTAAATAATGTATTTGGCAGGGAAACTCTAAAATAATCTATAACACTGCTATCGGCTGTTCCGTCGAAGGATGTTAAACAAATATATTCGTCAATTTCATCAAACTTTATTTTTGTTAAAATAGTTTTCAACTTAATGCCAAATACGTACTTCATTTGTAATAAAAACACATCACCTTGTTTCCGCCCGGGATCGAACCGGGGGCCTTCCGCGTGTTAGGCGGATGTGATAACCACTACACCACGGAAACCGATGACCATCGTCGACGTCTTCATAACGATAACATTAAATGCGATTTATCAAAACCACATGAGAATTATAATAATACGAGTATGTACAATACGCATTGTTTGCTTGTAAATTAATATTATTCAGTTTCGTTGGTGAATTCCATAATGACTGGGCCAAATATATTTCATTAGTCCTTTGTTGTCAAGCATGATAGACATTTTCTTATCACCTTCTTTAAATCCAAAAAAAAAAACATTATTTGCATCTCGTTTTGATTGGAAATCAATTGCTTATACTCTTTTCTTACGTACGGCTACAGTTACTGCTCAGGAAAAAATGTAAGCAAATCACAAAAAAGAAACAGCAAAGCCATGCAAAATCATTTACAATGAATCATATTGATTCAATTTCATATAGTCTGAACTGGCCTGGTCGAGTGTCTTCTATTGTGGGCCGCCACAACGTTGTCTAATAATGACGTTTGCACATTTGCTGGCCACAACCAACACATGACTCGAATAAAATGACTTGGGGCGAGTTAAATTCAGCGACTGCTGTTTGATTTGATTTTGCTTTGAATTCAATTGTCATGATTTTTATGACATAACAGTCCGTTTTAGTAACTGGTTTGAACAATGGAGACTGCCATTCACACTGACGTACAGATAGAAATGTTAATCTAATATATTGTACAAACGATAGTTTGTTGCTTTTGGGTGTCATTTATTATGCGGAATCTTAAAGTGTTTCTGAAATCTTAAACTGGGCACTTTGTGAGTGATAGTTAAAATGGCCAGTTCTTCTGTGATATCCGAAAATAACGGTTTCCGTGGTGTAGTGGTTATCACATCCGCCTAACACGCGGAAGGCCCCCGGTTCAATCCCGGGCGGAAACAGATGAGAATTTTTTAATTCAATTTTTTTATTTTTCATATACACATAAATAAATAGAAACAAAAATTTTTGCTTTCCCATAATAATTCCGAATTTCTACTCATGGTCACAGTTTGATATAGTCTTCTACGAATTTGACCATTTAATTTGGGTGCCCATTCATCGCCAGAGTGTCGATCATATGTTGGGCCAGATCGATCGAAAATTTACATCTTGAATAATACGCGAAATAAGATGTAAAAAAATGCAAGGGGGTTTTTAGCCAAATCAATCCCCAATCTGCCAAGCCAACTCAAATGATGTATAAAAATTTCTATACACATTTGTGATTGTTCTTAATATTTTTGTACCAGAATGTAGAGATGGTTTTACATACAAGTAGTCAGGTTTATTGTAGACAATACTCGAATACGGCCAACTACACTCGATTAAAAGAATTTTATTTAAACAGAACGACAAAATCAGAAAATGTGAGAAAAAAGAACTCTCGTATCTCATTAACGGGTCCTCCAATCATGAAAACAATTCATAAACTGGTTCTGAATCAAATTGTTCCTAATTTCGTTTCAATGTATTAATCAGAATTTACATGTAAATTATTTGTAATTTGTTTTGTATTCTATTTTTAATACAATTTTGATACTACTGCCGAAAGAAGCATCGAAAATTCGATTTCAAAACGGTACAAAACACAATGTTTTCTTTTTTAACAATACTCTTCGTTTCCAAACATTAAACTCAATTCGATTTATGTCAGGGGTAAAAGTCAAAAACCTGAATTCCAAGGCGCGGCTTCATTCAAATATTCTCTTAGAAAAGTAACACATTTTTTTTTATTTCAATATACTCGTATTTGTTGTGTCTTGGAAGAAACAGACGTAAAAGTTGGCTCTATTTTGATAATTATTAAAACTCGTAAGTTTGTTGATGAACGAACGCATACTAATTAATATAACAGCAATCGATCCATATAGCTGTTATTGCATATTATCAGAGATGTACAAACAAAATTAGCCGACAACGAGCGCCCTCTAGTGCTTTTACAAGCACATGTAAAACATGCACGTGATATTAATTTTTATCGTCTTTTCATACACATTAAAAACATATTCGCACTGTTCCCATCCGGGATTGAACCGGGGCGCCTTCCGCGTGTTAGGTAGAAGTGGTAACCACTACACCACGGAAACTACATTGGCAAGGATATCCAATTTTTACTTTAAATTTCGAACAATTAACACTGTTCTAGTCGAATTGAACAAATTTGGATATGCTTATGATAATTATAATTACTATACGTAATTTAACCCATTATTCGAAATCAAGCTTCATTTTTATGAATTTTATTTTAACATTCTTGGGAAAAAAATTAATTTTTATACATCTTTTTTGTATCACTTATAAGTATAAAGCGAGTTTAGGCAACACAAAATCGAATACCGTAAATAGACTCTACCGCAATTATTGTAGCATCATCCGTCCATCGTAAATAAACACTCAATTTACCAGCAAAAAATTAACTTTTATTTGTGGGACGAATACACTACCGAAATATTATCCAAATTATCACATTACTTGAAAAGAATTATGTTTTCAATTACTGAAATGCTGGTCGAGGTATTAATTTGATGACATTATTTTAATAAAAATCACGTTCATGATTTCAAAGTTTGTAAATAAATTAAATGGAATGATTTAGTGATCATAGTTTTCCACTGTGTAGCGATTATTACATCCCCCTAACACACGAAGATGTCGGATATTTATTCTTTAATAAAAAAAATTGTTTTTAAGCCCAATTACACAAAACCAAACATCCGTACCTTAAATGTACGAAACAACATTTTAGAAAATATCATTGGACACCAAAACACCTTGAAACGCATTTGTCCAAGAAACCATAGCAAACATTTCAAATCATTTGTAGACGGTTGTCAATTTTTTCGGTTTCAAAAGTAAAGCTTAATAAAACACACATAAAGCTATGATTTGGATGAAACTTGTATTTCATTATAATGCTTGGACGTTGCCATTATGAAATACAATGTTATTTAAATGACCGACTCTGGATTGGTTGCAGCAGTGGATCCTTTTGAGGTAGTTTTCGACCACTTGTTCGCATATTTTGGGCGTTTGGGGATCATCCGCGTAAACACGGTCTTTGACATAGCCCCGCAAAAATATCTAACGGCGTCAAATCGCATGACTTTGTTGGCCAGTTGTCGTCGTTAAATTGTGCTTTCTGGAAACTTGACATGCAATAAAGCCAAAATTAGTCGTTTGAATCACCACTTTCGCGGTAATTTTTAACTATTTTTAAGCGTTCTTCGGCTGTAAAAAGATACATATTCGTAAATGGCAAACCTTTTGCTAAATAAATAACACTTTAGATGACAGATGTTTGACTGCTGGCAGCCTTGCCAGACCGGCGGCTTTGAAACCCTGTATTAAATGGAAATGCTCGTTAAACTGCTTGTTATTTCAAAAAATGTGTATACTATTTAATTAAGTCTAGTGCCCACGTAGGTCGAAAATAAATTGCTAAAAAAATTCAGCAAATCCCCCATGTAAAAAGCTTTAAACTCTTAATATTTTTAGTCACCTGAATTTTTTTGATCCACTTCGGTTTACAAGCAATAGAATATAATAAGAGTAGTGAAAGATAACAAAATGCGAAGACATTTTAATTAAGTTATTTCTTACAATGCAAAATAGCTAAAATCAACAAAATCGAGAGAAAGCCACGTTCACATTGTTTCCGCCCGGGATTGAACCGGGGCCCTTCCGCGTGGTAGGCGGACGTGATAACCACTACACCACGAAACAGTTGGTTCTGATCGCGGCAAAAAAAATTATTTTACCCCTAGATGGCATTATCGATAAAAATTTCAAATCATATGGTTCTCTGTTATCGACTCCATAGAAATATAAGATAAATGAATGAGGCATTTATTTATAAAATTTAATCTTGTCAAATAATCTAAAGATTTAGATATGTTAAATGTTTGAATAGATTTAATATAATCTGTGGAAGATCAAATATTTATTCTGCAGATTATGCAAGACCAAGAAGAGACTTAATTGATTTTACTATCGCTATGGCTCACGAATAGCATATAACACTAGGCCAGATTTTCTAACATATTTTGAGACATTCGGCTACCTAGAACGTATAGTCAAAATTACGTACAACAACATTTAAGTGACTGGTAAAATTAAGTTGTTACAAACAATAGATGTGTAAACATCACCTTCCTCAATATTTTTTATAAAATTATTGTTGTGAATTTTATTTCTAGTTAAAAAGCAAAATTTTAATAAATTATGAATATATTTATACTAGAATTGAGCTTCGAATAATGAAGCTCGTTTTCGAATCGTTTTTTATTCGAGCAAACTAAATTACATAAACAAAGGCATGAAAAATGTCTATAAAAGGAAATTGTTAATTCTTGGTAGGTTTCAGGTTTTGTCCATATATGAACTAATGCCAAAGCAAACCTGACTATTTAAAAAATTGTTCATGCAAATGCCTTTACCTGCGAACGAATACGAAAAAAAAATTCACTGCATTGTTGTTTTCTTTGTGTTCAACTTCACCCCAGCCTATTGGTGGGAATGGTAAATTATCGTTTTTGTTAGGGATGGCAAACTATCGATCTTGCTTGATCTTTGGCTCATTATCGGCCCCCTTTGAACTGTTTATGCCACTTGTAGACACTTTTTCCCGACAAAGTCTGTTCGCCAAAAGCCTTCTGCGATATTCTAAAGCGGAAATTCATAAACAAAATTTGGTGCAACTTTTTTGGTCAAGAAAATCATGCATTGTAAAAAGTCACTTTTTGCGTTGTACAAAATCAAACGTAGCGAAAACATCGAGATTTGTGGTAACTATGATGTGAAATTTGACACAGATATCTGTCCTTGTGCTACCAATGTGAAAAAAATTACTTCTGGGGTCCGACATATCTACGTAACTTAAATTGAAATTGTTCTCACGTTTGGAATCTGTGGTATTATGGTCGATATCAACCAATTCAGTTATGCTGTTAAAAATGTCTGTTTTTTCCCGTCAAGTTTGCCTGTGAGAAAAAAATTTCACTTTCATTTGCTACATTGGTATGCCTATCTATAATCATGATCTTCTATTTCGACGTCTCCTACCTGTTGGTTGCCATCATTACTGTATGTACTCGTATACTAAATGTTACTGTATGGAGCAAAAATTAAAAAAAAGAAGACACGTTTTAGCTGTAAGTCGTTATATAGGATATCATTATAAGCGATATAATTTTATATGGACCAGTATGAGTGCAAAATCGGTTCGTCACCATATAAACAATTTCGACCGTAATAGTCAAGTTGGGCTTAAGAGAATTTTTGGTTTTCCCCAAAAATTAGCCAAATTCTTTGCTATGTGTCAAGGTATAGTTGCGGAGTTATAAACTAGGTGGCCAGAACGGCTCTGATTTTTTGTATATCATATCAGATGAATACGGAAATACAGAAATTCACGCACAATTACAGCATTTTGGAATAATGCGTTATCGTGTTGGGAAATCAATGAGTTTTTTGTTCAACAAATCTGACTTTTTCGACGAATTTAAACTGTCAACATTGCCTTGACCTTTGATCGAGTTTGATTTGGTTTATAAACAAATGTCTCATCATCAGTTATAAGAAGTTTTATGAATGTGGAATCAGAGTTTACTTGTTACGCGATTGAGGTTTTAACGAATATTCAGGTCTTTCGGAACTAGCAAAATGGGAACGCCTTTTAAAATGGTTCAAACTAATTCGTGCAGTGCAAAAAATGTTGTTTCTCATAAACTCAAGTGACGATTTTCCGTCACTATTTCCTTCAATTTTACTTTAGTAGAAGATGTAGATGAGTCTTCCATCATATCTCGACCACTTTTTCAACATTCATATGCACGTGTTTTTATTTCACGGTAATCTTTCTGTAACATTTGCAGTAATTCGGCATACAAAATTCCATTTGGAATATAAATCTTACGCAAAATTTTTTTCTTCGATTTTTTTATTCATTGATACTGGCAAAATCGAATATTATAAACAAACTAAATTATAGAATAGTTTTGAAAATCCCTTTAAGCGGCATTTTTAAATATAATTAATCACCTACCTACACATATTGAATGTATGTACTTGGCCGAAAATATTAAAAGAAAATGAAAAATATTAAATTTGAGGTATGTAAAGGGTAAGCTAGCCCTTTATCCTTTTCCCTAAATTTAACTAGCTTTGTAACATTGCATTAAGGCAACGATCTTACGTTATATTAAATATTGACCCAGTTTCAATCACGGAGAGGTATTTATAACATTGTTATCGTTTCTGGGTAAATGTAGGGAAAATATTAATTTAGGATTTAGTTTTGGGCGATATTGTTAGAGGTAAGAAACGTTATCGCAGATTTACAAGTTGTGTTATGTTTTACAAAGATTTTCTTCAAAAAGGCATCTACTTCATTCCAATCAGGCCGGTTTTAATTACAATAAGAGTAAATGGACTTCCGCAAGGTTCAAATTTAAATTTTCGTCAAAAATTATTATTTTTGTTTGTCATAAGCAAATAAAGTTTTAACATGTTTCTTGATCTTACTCTGACGTATATTCTGACCAGATCGATATCTGCTAGCTTGACCTATGGCCTAAATCGACAATTATAGTAAAATTAAACAAAAATTCCCATTTAAAAATAAAAATTGTTTTAGTTTTTTATTTCATAATTAGTACAACAGTTAATACCGATTTATTTAAGGCGCTAGCGCCTAGAGGTGTTATTTAAGCAAATTGATAAATAATATTCATTATTATACAAACATAAAATTTGAATTACATCGTTGATTAGTGAGGAGCTCATATAATCAAACGTAGCTAATATTAAAAGATATTTCTTATTGTAATTTTTGGCGTTTAGATACCCGAAACATATTAAAAAATTATTTTGCAACTCCATTTTGCGACTGTTTGTCATAATCGATTACTTACCATTAATCGGTTATTCTATTTATTGGCAACCAATTAAAAGTCTAGCAGTCTCTTCTCCATTATACGTGATGCTGTGTCGCCTATTTCAAATTCACATAAAAATACAGCTTTGTAAATCATTTAAGAAACTCTTCTCTATCTTCTCATGCAAAGGATGTAACGTAAATTTGCCTTCTGTACTACAGCATTGAGAATATAATTCAAAATTACTTATTTATTACTAATTTTCTTTGCTGTCTGACAGCCCCAGCACATTGTAAAATGCTGAGTTTTCCACAACTGTGGCTATTAAACTGAAAATTATTATCCGTTTACAATTCCACGAGTGCAATAATTTATGTCAACAATTTATGTAAATGATTTGCTGCACCAAACAACAAATGATAGTTGTTATTAATAATTTTATGGCAGTTATTATTTATTCAGGTTTAGGATTTTTATATAAAATTTATTTTGCCGCGAGCTGCACTCGTAAAGTGCCTGTGTTTTCATTTAGCTCTTCTGCTGCAAGAAGACCCAACATAAATCCATCAAAATGCAGTTACATGCAATTGAGTTGTTGTGACGGAGTACGTGCAACAACTTACAATCTGCGGACGACGAACGAGTCAAATGTCGGTGCAGTAATTTACGAGGATTTGTAACGCCAGCACCTGTATAGTCGACCTGAAGACGTCCGATGAAGTGGGCGGATATTAGATATTTTATGACGACCACTAAACAAAACAACCCATAGGAAACTGAAATGACTTATGAGGGTTGTATAAAGCAAGGCTATGGAGAAGTGAAATTTTGAAATTAAATTATGCATTACTAGCGTATTTATGTTTCATATTTCATATTTCATTTCACATTTTTCGCTGCTTTCGTGCCACACACAGCGAAAAGTGCAAACACATACGAGTACATACCTATACATATATGGACATTAACTACAATTAGTTAAATTAGGCCTCGGGGATGTTCTGTGACCAAGTTATGAAGTGAAAACGTCCGGTTCGTGCCACATGGCACCGATGTCACTGGGCGATGAAATGTAAAACTCTGCCCCTTAAACACAAATAAGTATTTATTTATTTCATAATGCAAGTTTATCATTATTTTGCACTTCTTTTTTGCTCATTTGCGTGGTAATTTTTGTGAAAAACTATCCTTTCATTCACAACAACAAAATGCATACATAAACACAGGCAACGTGGCAATTTATGACACCTACATACTTTACGGTTTAAACATAATTTGTGGTTTCATCACTTGCGTCCGAGCTCATTGCATTAACTTGCGTTCGGTTGCGGTTGCGCTGCCTTACATTGGGTTCGTTTCATGGAAAATGCATCATTACGTAGCCACTGTGGCGTTGGCGGTAATGTTGACGTTTATGGTGATCATGGTGCGCCGTATGTAAAGTGCCTGTGGTATGTGCATCATTAGAATTTGAAAATTATTTATCTCAATTATGTTTAAATATCACTTAAACCGGCCATTAGAGTTAACAGATGTAATGAAATTATGAATCTATTGCAAATATAAATAATCAATAGTAGTTTGTAATTCCAAAACAAACTGGCTTTGAATAAATTGACAATTGCTAGCATATGTACACAAGAGATTTTATTTGTAGGCAATGACGTCTTCTCTATTTTATGTATATAATTTACTATTTAAAGTGATTATTTAAAAAACACGTTTAAAGGGATCATCAAAATTGCTTTTGGTGCTAAGTTGGCAACAACATACTAGCGCAAAGTTTGAGCGCGATCTGTCATTTAGTTTATTTACAGTGTTCAATTTTTCTCAATTGTATATTGCAAATGGAATTTCGATGGGCTGACTTTATCAAAAACGGGAGCATAACCTTAGTACAGGACATTGAAAATCGATCGGGATGTGATGGAAGATTTGCCTCGAAGTAAAGGAAATTGTGAGTAAAATCGTCGTTTAGGTTTGAGAGAGATAATCGGCTTGTACCATTTCAAACGATTGTTTGGGTATAAAATTAGTATTTCAATTCCCACCCCATATTTAAAACACGCTTCATAAATGGTGATGAGTCAAGGGTTTATGGGTTTAACATACAAACCACGTTAAATTCGATCACCGTTTTCTTTGATTATTGCGGTGTTACGAATTCAGGACTTTTGTCTGAAGTTTAAACAGCAAATAAAGATTATTGTCTGGGCATAATGCGGCATCTGGGAAAGTAAACTGTTTGAAAAAAGGTTAGATTTGCTGAAAGAAAACTCGTGTAACTCATTATGAACCAATTACTGGCCAAAAATTCAACAGCAACATATTCACCTGATATGGCTTCGGCTAATTTTTTCTTTCCAAGACTCAAATTTTCGGTCGACAAGGACTGTTTTTTAAAGAGTTTGTAAAATATTTTGATGATTGGACTATTTGTTGACATAAAGTATTATTTCGAAAGAGGCCTACTTTGAAGGCGATACCGTAAACTTGCATGAATAATAAATTTAGGGTTATCCATTTTTCGGTTTCAAAAGTAAAGTTAAGTAGAACACACTTGAAGCAATGGTTTCAATAAACCTTTTATTTCACTATACAGCACGGACCTTGTTATTATATTAGAAATAAATGAACGTCTCTAGATTGGTTGCAGCAGTGGTTCCTCTAACATCATTTTTGAAAAAATATGGCCCAATGACATCTCTAGGCCATAATGCACAAAAAACGGTCACTTTTTCCGGATGAGATGGTTTTTCAACAATTTCTCTGCGCCCCATATGCGAAATGAGCTTCATCGCTGAAGAAAATTTAGTTCGATTAAAAGCCCACGTTTGAATCACTACTTTTGTAGTAAATTTTAAATATTTGTACACGTTCATCGGTTGTTAATTGAAACAAATAAATAACACTAAATAAATAAATAACACTTCAAATGGCAGGTATTTAACAGCTGACAGCCCTGCCAGACCGACAGTTTTGAAGCCACTAAATGGATAACTCTGAACTTTGTGTTTTATTAACCGATTCCCTGTAATAAAACAATTTTTCAATTTAAAGTATTTTTTTTTTTTTGAGTTGGTAGCTTTATAACGGACATCTGTGTCAAATGTCACCAAATATGTGTGCCAATGTCACAAATGTCAGTGTGTGAACTACGCTGTACGAGTATATTGAAAAAAGTAATTTTGGCATTGAGCTATATTAAATTTTACTTACGGTATTAAATTTTACCGGGGAAACATTTAGAATGTTGATGAAGACCTTCAGTGAACAGATTTTATTGATAAAAAATGTTTGCAAGTGTCACAAACAGTTAAAAGAATCCGAGTTAAAGACGAAGAGTGTCCCGAACGACCATCAACCTCTACTAGTACCAGTCACATCCAACAAATCCATTAGCAATTGGGGAGCTGGCTGATGATGTTGGCATTTCAAACCAACCAATTAACTACCTATACATTTAAAAATATATTTTGTGCCTCAGGCGCACCAAATCTCGGTGGGTACCAAAAATTACTCATCTGCGAGGGATGATTTCTGACTGCCAGCACTTTATAAAACCCATTATAAGGGTGTGCAACCGACCAATTCATGATTACATCCCCCAATTCGCATTCAAATACCACAACTATTTCCCACATGTTAAATGAAATATCATAGTTTATATTTCTGTGATTGCTCAATATCTTCTAAGTTTTATTTTCTCACTTTGTCAACCCACCATAAAAAATCCCAAATCATAATTTGGACACCTCCATGGGTTTTCATTTTGTCGTACAATATTGAAAATTCTTCAAATAGATCAAATCGTTACAAGAAAAATACAGTCTGCGAGTACAAAAGAAACAAAGTAGAAACACATAAGCGCAATGTGCAACCTCATTTTGCAGTTGGATAAAAAAAAACATCCAAATGCTTGTGTGGCATGCAACATATCTGTCATATTTTGTCATGTGTATATGTGGAGGAAACGGAAACGAAATTGCTACACTGCACAAAGCGAAAGAAGAACCCACCTACACTTAAATTAAAGAAAAAAAAACGTCCGATAGGAAATGGTGAAGAGAAAAAAGTTGCTGTATTCCACTAAGAACTGCTTCAACGTGGGCCGAAATAAAGGAAACAAGAAAATATTTCATACGGAAATACCAAATCGCAAGGAAACATCGTGAAGGATATGAAATAATCATGAAATGCCACGGATGCCAAGGATCATTGTAGAAGTATGAAAGGAGTAAAAGGAGTAAAGCATCCTTAGTTTTGACAACAGAAGTGCAAGTACTTTCTTGCAGTCCTATGATGTTGAATAAAGTTTTTACTTTGTTTTTGGCGGAACGAAGAAACTTTTGTTATTCAACGTGTTTGGTTTTGGAAGAATGGTGATATTAATCATAATAATTGTGCCTGAATGTCTTTATGCTGCTGGCTAAGAAAAGATTAATTTTCCTTGGGCGCGTTCGTCGCATTCTGTTTTTACCAGATGTTTCTTGCAAGGCACCATTAATCATTAAAGGCATCGATTTGGAATCTTCTTCGCGTCGCTATCAATTTCATCTATTGAGCTTTAAACTTTAAACCCTATCAACAGTTCAAGTTAATGACCTTTGGTTGATGTTTTGTAAAATCACAAAAATGTTTGGAGATTCCCTTGTTGTTGCATTGTAATAATTCAATTACTTCTCCTATTGTAGTTTCTGTTGTTGTTTATTACCTAGGGGTTTGTAGGGAAGTCGAAGGGAAAACAAACGGACGGAAAAGGCGAAAAAAACGCCAACTTAAAACAGACAAATAACAAGCCAGCGATATCGTTTCCCTTTGCTGTTGCCCGCACAGTGTGTAGAAATATAATGTTACAACAATTTTTGATAGTATTTATAAACTAAAACGTACTTAATTCAATAACAAAAAAAAAACAGTTTACCCTCAACCATTGATAGTTTCATGTTTTGGACGATCAATTAATAAAAATGAATAAACAATGAACTCTTCAGTGTGCAATCAATTGACGCGATGGTTTGGTCGGTCGAAGCCAAGTGGATGTAATTAAGAAACAATTTTTCCAAATTAATATATCAACTTAACATGATTTTTTAATGAAATGCCCTCTGAAATACATATTCAATAAATTTCAATCCCCCTATGAGACTAGAGTCATTAAAAACTAGGTTGAATTTCCGTATCTAACAATTTCCACCACGTATTCCTTTAATTTGCACCACGTATTCCTTTAATTAACGAATAAATAGTAATGAGTTTGGGAAAATTGAAAACATTCCATTGATGAGATCCTATTTTGTGTTTAAATTCTAGTATGATCAAGCTCTTTCGCCACTTGTAATACCTGGTCCTAAAGGCCAGTGAAAAATCCCATTTATTGATATTTTCCGATAACCAACGTTTGATAGACTTCTGCAAATGTATAAAATGTAGGTGCGGTCCATTCCCACATCTGTCAAGTTGATTAACGAATATATTTGCAAGACACTAAAAAGGGTAATTTTTTCGAAAGTGCGCTTAGTGCTTTTATGGGACCGATTTCGTCCACTTGTGGCACCTGTCGTAGAACATGTACTTTCTAATCGCCAGATAGGCGAGTTTTCAAGTAGAAATTGAAAAAAAAACAGCCAGGGAAAAATATTGATCGTGACAGTATTTTTTAATAAAATCCCCATTTTTCTATATGCAAGTTAAATCATTGTATGGAAATGTTTTTCCACTTGTCATCACTGTTATCCACTTAAGTTACTTTAGAAGAAATTATTTGATGAAATTTTACATTCAAAAATTATGCTATGTTATAAATCGGAAGGAAATTAGAAAGTATTGTATTAAAGATGGAATTTTGAGTCTATTGTAGGCTTTGCCTAATTTTAAGCTAACTTCGGTATGTATTTCTCTTACAGATATTTTGACTCTACTTTTTGTCGGCAGGTAGAATTTTTTTCTTACCAACCAATAAAAATCCCACTAAATGCATCATCCCTCCCATTATCCCATTTTATTAAAAAAAAAAATGCTCAAAAGGGGATTTATCTCATAGGTTAGAAGCGCAGTTTGGCGTCGTTCTCAATATCTGAGTTCGCCACAAAGATCTTCATTCAAAAGTGCGCAAAATTCAGCTCTTGCAAAATTGGAGCCAAACGAGAAGCTTGTTCAAGATCTATTGCTTTCGAGTGGTGAGTTCCATTTTTGGTTTAAGGACAGCAATTACTACGCAAAATGGCCCACTGGTTTAAAAACAATCCGAAGAAGTTAGAAATTTGTCATTACAACCAGACAAAACACCAGTTTTGGGTAGTTCAATCAACGATCGATATTTGTTCAATAATAAAGCCAGACTGAATGTAACCATGATTTTTTCGTTAATAGTAAATTTTAACCTCCTTTTCCTTTGGAGTTACGTAAAATCCATGGGTAATTACTCCAAATGCTCAAACGTGTCATTGGGAAGTTGGGTCTTAGAATAGACCGTGTTAGATGCAGTTACGGCCATTAAAGAAATAGTCTATAAAAAATAAATGTGAAATATGGTTCATTTACTTCACGATAAATATTATTCGACGAAATTGGTTTTGCAAATTTTTGCTATTTTGAAGAAAAGTACACACAAATGGGTCACCTAGTATTAAACACAAAGTCGGACCTGTCTTATTATCTTCTAGGTCTTACAAATTTCAACAGAAACCTGCCATATTTAGTTAGTTGATATGACAGAATTGTTGTTAGATATCAAACTGTTGACTTTCGTTTGAAGTTACTACCCGATCCCAATTGAACACTTTCCCATTTTGTATTTTATTTTCAACATTTTGTTTTATAGCATAGGCGGTCATAGCAGATTTCTTAAATTTAATCCGTGTTTCGCCAACTGTGATCTGTCTCCCTTGCTGCGGTTGACGCTGACGATAACAAGCCTTTCTGCCATTGTTGACATCCCAACAAAAGCCAAAGGTTGCCAACAACAAAAATGACCAAAAACAAATGGCCACCGCACAACTAAAGACTTCTTTAAAGAGAAATACCTGAGTAAAAACTATTGAGCCGGATGGAATATTGTTTGAAAGAGTCAACTGCATCAAAGTAATGAAAATGAATTAAATGTCATTTCAGAGTAATTCCTATGAACATTTTCATCTCTATTTCGCTGCAACGTTGACAACAATAACGGCAACGGCAACAGCAACTGCAACACTTCAATTTCTAAAGAAAAACGTCAAAGTTTATTTTCTGGCTGTTTGGTTAGAAAAATACACTCTTAAACAAACGACCCGGCCAGTCAATGAGTAGGGCATCCTAATCCTATATATTTATCCAACTGCTGCTGCCGGTAGAGCCGCTTTGTTGCCTGCCCCATCTAAGCCATTTTGTAGGCAGTGAATTGAATGTGCTTAGCTAGACTGATTGTAGGTTGTTGTTGCCTCTCCTTGTCTTCTGGTAGCTAAGGATGATAACTTCTGTGTCTTACGCTCATAGTAAGTGGTCACGTTACGTTGCATCTCCATCGTACTCCGTAGAAACAATGACATCTGCAGCTTTTTTCCTTGTAGAGTTCGACTCCGTCCAAGGCAAACCGGCAGTCAGCCAGGCATCCCAAGTCAAGTTTATGCACTTCACTTGCAATTATGTTTGGCTTATTTTGTTGCTGTTGCTGTGGCTGCTTCCACTGTCGCTACCGTTGTTGTTGCTGTTGTGTTTGTTTTGAAGCTGTAAGATTTTCTTCTCGAAAATCCCAAGTTATGTTAAGTGTTTGTGTTTTTAGTTACATTTTGGATTTTGAAGTGCATCCTCAGGCACAGCCTCCTCCCCACCAACGAACGACAAAACTGAATGTCGCACATTAAGTGTTAGCTGCAGTTGCTGGTGGAAATATTGGAATAGTTGACACCAAGTTCAGCTGCTGGTACGGCGAATAGTTTGTAGTGAATTAAAACCCCAATTACTTTGTGAAATGTTGTAATGCTTTCAAGTGATTTAAAGGCAAGGTCGTGCCACAAATTGAGATTGCTGACATAACTGGCCCTTAGCTGGGGCTAAAGAAAATATCAAAGATATTGACAAATAGTTGGGGCTGCCCACCAAATGTATTCGTAAGACTCTGCATCGATTAGTGGCTTCAAACGGAAATGTAATAACAATTAATTTTATCAAGAAAGAGTTATTCCAGTTACCAGCAATGTAGATCAAACACTACTTGATGCGAGGAGTTTTATGGTAGAAATGAAATACCGTGGATGCAGTATTAGGTGTACGAGAGTTTCGATCAAAGCGCATGATTTTCATATGAAGATTTCGTTTTAGTCGTCATTATGCAAATATCCGGCACCATTATGGCTGATTTTGTGTTGAAGGAATTGTAATTTAAAACTATATACACATATATTCGGAATTTGTTTCTGATCCAATATGCATAATAAATTCGTTCATCCCGAACCATATCGATTTCAGGCGTTGGATTTGAGGATTTCAAAAGTGCCTTTATATTATCTGTGTTAGTCCTCGTTTAAGAAATATTTTAAGAAAACTTTTCAAAAAGTGTTCTTAATTTGGCATTTGAGGGAGGGCATCTCAAAAATTTAAGTTTTTTTTGTCAAATTTCTGTAGAAGTCTTCCTTTATAATTACAGCTAACACTGTAGGTGTAACCAAATAGAAGTATTCTTAACGATACTCTAATAGAAACTTGGCCGAGCAGCAGCAACGACAACAGTTAATTTTAAAACATCAAATGATTGTTTTTGAAAATAATATTTATTGAAAATGTAATTAATTTGCTTGCAAAATTTTTTCATTACAACATTTTTTGACCAATTTATCTGCAAGATAGTGATATTGTGCTGTATATTGAGAAATTCATACAAACATGATTTTAATGCATAATCATGATTTTGTTGTACATATTTTCGATTTTTCGAGGCCCTATACAACCACACATTATTTTTCATATCAGTTTGGAAAAGAACACAGGGTATTTGAGTAATTATTAAGTATAACGAAAGCTCTTCAAACTGACTCCGAAAAAAGTCAAACTGACTGAGCCTAAAAAAGGAATATGTATGAGCTTACAGAATTTCAGTATTTCTCCCACATCCCATTAATTGATTAATTAATGGAATGCCAGGAAATGTGTTTTTTAAAAAATCATATCATTTCAAATATACCATAATTTTAAATTAAAAGAAATTATTGGAAAACAATACAAGTAATAAAAGACTAACAAACGAGTAACGATTGCAAATCGTTTAAATTTATTATCGTCGATTTGGGTTTGAAAGCCTATAAAATTCAACTCACGCAAAAATTAAAGCCGAATGACCTACCACAACGTTTAATTTTTGGTGAATATGCCTTACAAAAGCTCAATGGAAATCAGCTGTTTTATCGAAAAATTGTGTTTAGCGATGAGGCTCATTTCTTGCTGAACGGATACGTAAACAAGCAAAACTGTCATCTGAGTTTTAAAGGCGTTGCGACCATTAAAAATGAATTTTGTCAATCATTTCTATTCCTACTGGTGGTGTGTTTCATATTTATAAGCCCACTCATAAATTTGCTTTATTTGTGCAACTGTGTATTTTTTGTTGCTATGATGTTCTATCAAAATACTTGTTTGGACGAAACAACCATGCAGATGGCAGTACTTTTGCTTTTGCGATTAGTCTGTTTTTAGCTTGTTTTACAATTATAATGCCAACTTCAATTAGTGAGTTTTTAAAGGTGCAAGCAATAAGTTCATTATTATTTTTGTGAAGAAGTGGTAAAATTCAGTAATAAAAAGATATGCCTTGTAAATATGAAACTCACCTTAGTTGATTGAACGGAAAAAATTGTGTGTGACCTGCACAAACCACTATTTTCACTTTGCAGTAGTTTTATATATTATTTTTCAAGCTCCAGTGAATGTTTTTTTGGAATGGGAAAATTTGTAATCCACAAAAGAAGATATCTTAAGCAAAAATTAGTTTCAGGAATTGTTGGACGATTGTGTCACGTTCCTTCTGGCAAATAGATACAATGTAATCTTTTTTGAAATTATGAATTTGAAATTCAATGTCCTTTTTTGAAATTTACTCACAAAAGTGAAAAGTGATTCGATTATCTTCTGTTTATCTTTACCATTGATGTTTAAAGTTGCATTTCTATATTAAAACATCTTAA
Organism: Philornis downsi; assembly: GCA_019455685.1. NCBI lineage: Eukaryota > Metazoa > Arthropoda > Insecta > Diptera > Muscidae > Philornis > Philornis downsi. The sequence goes on along the minus strand of JAHXMU010000134.1, from coordinate 234,353 downwards.
CTCTAAGGGGAATTGAATGTTAAAATTTTTAAACCTGGTGTTTTGAATCTAAACTAATAATCTATTAGCTCTTACCCAAGCGGACGTAAGCTAAACTAAAAGCAACAGTCACGCCCATGTGGGAATATATGACAATTTTTCGCTGAAACTCATAATTTTTGTAAAAGCTTATTTTTGTAAACATCGCTCTAACCAACAAATACTTCATAACCTTCACTTCTTATCAAACTGAAAATAGACCTATATTGTCCATCACTTGTACGGCGTTCCGCTAACAAATTTTACGAATGCTTTGTCTATTCTTTGTCCCAACAATTGCATTGTATTCCTGGAGCCGCTGTACTTTTGTCTCATTGCACACGTTGGGTCACGTGTCGCGCTTTGAGCTCCCCCGCGCCGGCACAAAGAAATATTTTCCATTAGATTCAAGTGGCGTTCCATGTGGTTTCATTGTGACCGCTTTGCTCTTGCTGAATAAATATGTGCTGAGCAAATACTTATCTGCCATAACGCATTGGTGTTTGCTCCTGGGACTCAGGCGTCCGCTCGTCCGACCATCCATTGTGTTGGCTTCTCGGTAATCAGGGGCTGTTAATGCGTTGCAATAGTGCGAATACAAGAAATTGTATCCAAATTTTGGCCATTACGAATACATTTATTATTTGTTTGGAAATTGTTTGGCTGGTGTTCTGCATTACGTTGCCGTTTGCCGATAACAATAGCTTTAATTTTTAATCTCCTTTTTTTAACAAGAACTTGAGAAAAAGTGCACAGTTGGTGGCATTGACATTGGTTCCATAATCACATTTTTCAATTTGTATTATTTTTTCTTTCTATTGGAAAACTTTACACTTCTTTAAGGGATGTTCTGTAAAGAAAAAGGACGACGAGGTGTTGCATAGGAAAGAGGATGCGCGTGTTGACATTTTTATTGTTGTGTCAACTTGAGAATATTGATTTGTACTCGTAGAGGGAAGGAGAAATGGGTGCTTGTTGCTTAGACCAATATGTAAACTGTACATAAACTGTTGTGCAATAATAATTTGTACTCTTTTATTCTTTTCAGGATATTCAAAGACTTTTTCCTTTGTTATGTGTATTTGCTTCAAAAGGACATTCAAAATGTTCATAATAAAAATTGATCAAATAATAGGATCCTCCCAGAATTACCTTTTTTCTATAACTTGGGACTCAGTTTTGCTTAATTGTCTAATAGCTTGAAATAACCTTTTTTTATTGCCAAAACGGTTTATTCTTTCTCAGTTTTATTTATGGCATCTAAACACGATAGCAGCATATGATTTTTTCGGAGTTGTTACCAGTAGTATATACTGCAACTTTAATGAAGGAACAACACATATCTTCTGTGGCCTATCTAAGGTCTAATGTGATATTAAATGACACAGTGGCATATTTGCCTATGCTCACTAAGGTTTTTAGCAAACACATCTTCTAAAAGACGCACTGTCTTCGCAGGGATAACAAAAACTCAACTAGGAATTCATGTATTTATTGCAGTATCTGACTATCGAGTGCAGCTTACGGTTGGGAAATAATATGCGTAGATTTACTTTTATTGGGTCTTACCAAGCACCAGGTCTAAAACCAGGTAGATAATAGTCAATCAGGTGCAGAATTGTTCTTTCCATACGCACAGTATATTTTACATATCCTTCATCCGATTTCCATTACGGACTTTAGATGAGTGGACCTTCTCGTCTTCTTTCCTAATAATAATTTCGATATCCACCTGCAGGCTACGCCATTTACTACTATTCACATGAATCAATATCACCTCTTTTCAAAAGAGTGGCTACTCTGGCAAGCTTGACAGTAGTCGATGCAGCACCGTAATTTTTTAGTATATTTTGAGTGATGTCGATCTATATTATTTTGTGAATAATATAGATTATCTACATGGCATCCATCTTTCAAAAATAACTGTAATGGTACCAAACTGCTCCTTCGGGGAGACCAATTGTCATCAGACTGCACAATTGCGAAATGTAGTAGGCAAAAGACTGAATGATAGACTAAACAAATTGCCTTGCATCCTATGAATGGTATATGGGAGCTTACACCCATTATATTTTTAGACTCACTCAATGGGGCCTACAGTTCAACGACGTTTCCGCATAGTGCAATTTGAGAAGCATTTACTTGACTTGTCGACTACTCGAAATATTCATCAGACACATCGAGGTGACCGCCGCTCAAATAATGATAGGTGTGTGTATGTAGTTATGAGTCCTAACCATCACGGCACGATCGGCTACCGATTGATAGTTTATGGTCAATAAATTGACGGGGTTCAAATTCTGCATTTGAGACCGTGCCATTTTTGAACTCCTAATAATTGACATGGTGACATGGCGTTTTAAAGAAAAATGGGTCAGCGGCTCCACCACTCTATAAGCCACTTCAAACATTGATTCCTTTATTTTGTCTTCAAGATCAAAATACACCCAGAACTAAAGATGTGTTTCGAATTTCCAAAAATTACACCGTTTTTGAACAAGACTCACTTTGTATACTCTCCAAAATTAATCAAACTTAAGCGTGTTCAGTTTGCAGTGTGAAGATGCGATACTCTTTCCTTACTTTATTTCGAGTGGGAAATATCCCAACCTTTCCATATCCTCTTTCTGCCATCCTTCAACAACTGCTTTTTTCTTTTTAAGATGATTCATCTCTCCATCTCTTTGTAGAATTTTCTGCCGTACAAAAAGTTTGTTTCGATCAACTTGAAATAACTTTAACGTTAACAATTAATTGACTTCAAAAAAAAAAAAAACATTCTACTTAATTTATTTCATCATCTTCTTCATGGTACCTTCAGAATTACTAAACGTTTATTTAATCAGATGTCCGTTATTTCATGCGTTGTTAAGAACATTCCACCCTTCCACACCCCGAACGTTCTTAACTCCCTTCCTTCAATCCCATTCTTAACTTAATCCCTTCAAAAGCAAACACTCGTCAAACTTAAAAGTTGTCAAAATGTAATGAAAACAAACACACCTACAATGGGTTTGGGGGAATCCCGCGTTGCAAGTTAAATAGACCGCCAGATCCACCGTAAACGAGAAATGCTCATATTCAAATCTCCATCCATAAGACATAAACAAGGATTAAGTAAACATTCACAGGCAGTGTAGGCCGATCCTTTTCTAATGCCCCAACTGTGAATTAGAAGAACATCTTTAATGATAGCCGTAAGACTCGTAGGCAAATATTCACGAAAGTGTTGCGTAATTTGAAATTAGAATTGTTTCTAACAATTTAATCGCTGCGCTGAAAGAAAGCGTACATTGTCAAGGGGATTTTAAAACATTCATCGAATGCATCAACACCACTGGTGACATTGAAACCTAATACGATGTTGCTTTTCCTGATTGTAAAGTTTACGTAAATCCCCAGACAAAGACAAGTGCGTACGAATGGGCGCGCCATTAGAATGGGGTGTCAACAGTTATAGCCTGGTGGATATGAGGGTTAATTTGTACCTTGGTGGGTGGTGTTAAAATAACAAGCCGTCAACAGCTCTCCTCCTCCTTCTCCTCCTCACTGATAGGCAGTTTCAAAGCAGCTGTGTTTGATTAAAAATTCCTTCGAAAACGAACATAAAATTTGTTAACCTTTTTGATATCCCATCAAACAGAGCATAAAAATGAAAAATGAATTATTTGCATGTGTTTGTCGTTCTCCTTCCACTGGCATTCGCATTCTAACAGAAGGGTTGATTTTGATTTGAAAATATCACTTCATAGTCATATCTCCAAATAAGTGCATGATTCATACACTCAGTCGCCCATTCTCTTATGGTGATTTATAAAGATGGCTTTTTTCGCTTTTGAATGAATTCATTTGTTGTTGCTGGTTGTGTTTGCCAACATTTGTTGCAAAGTCTATTTGCAAATGGCATAAATAATAGATGATGTCTAGTTATAGCTATTATTCTCCTCCCCGCGTTTGTTGTCGCTGTTTGTAGGACACATGTGTTTTTTCTGTTTTCTTTTGGCAGAAAAATATTTTAAACAAATATTTTCCATTCTTTTAACTATCAGTGGAGTGTAGGAGATGAGGACGATTTGGAGCAGATTGGCGTCCTCTGTAAGGACAGCGATTACATTTCTCTCCATTCATGGCAAACATATTTTAGTATTATGCTTAATGTAAACACTTTGGTTTGTCAATAGTCAAATTGTCAAATTGGTTAACATTTATTTTGCAATCACATTGCAATTTAAAGGTTTTATTTAACATTGTAAGCTTATACGTCTTTGTAGGATGACGCTGACTGGCACAAAGTCTTCAGTAAAGATAGGCAAAGATCTTAAAGAGCCTTTTTACACCAAACGAGGGTTTAGTCAGGGCGAAAGCTGCAGTTAACAATGCAGTTCCGTTACTGGGGCTTTCTACAAATTGAGCCAACCACTCCAGGAAAAACGAGCCCACCGCTACCCAAAACACGGCAAAATTAGTACATTGTATGACAATGCCGGTCCAGTCAAAGGAGTAGTCGAAGCAAACATCTATTACCAAGGTTCATTCTTAACATGCCGTAAATTCTTAAGAATTTTAAATCGTATTCCATCCCTGCATAGAATACACTTATGGGAATTTATTTTCTGAGAGAAAATGTTGTCTTATCAAATTAACAACACTTTTATAATGTTGTCCTGGCCTTCTAAAGAGGACGATATTTTACTATTTCCACATCAGTATAATACATAAGTGTTGAGAAAGGATATTTATATCACCCGACAAGAGCGACGCATATACATATACATCCAAAAAGAACCGACGTTTAACCCACCCTATAGGCTTTTCCACACAAAACACAGGACACAAAAGTGATTTTCTAGGGGAAATAGCGGAGAAAATTTACAGTTTTTGTCAGAAAAGGAAACAAAGTTATATTTGAGCATATTTCTACAACCTTTTCTCCCACCTTTTCCGTTTTTCCACAACATCAAATTTTTCATTTGAATAAAAGTATTTCAGAACAAATCTTTAACAAATTTCTGTACAAATTTTGAATTCACATGGTCCAAAAAATATTTTGCGCAAATTTAATCAAATTTCGGTAGTTAGTAAAATTATTTTAGTTTTGCTGAACTGATTATGAGTATGTCTTGCACGAAAAACCTCTATTTCTGATTTTAAAAGCAGTTTTGCTACCTTTATTTTCACTAATCTGAGGAGGGTTTCGATGCTATGACATTACATGATATTACAGCTCTAAAAGTCCAATAAAAACTCATCTTAACATTCAATATACTCAAAATTAATTTCGTGGACGACATTTCCTGTAAAACTATTAAAGCTCCTCGAGAAATTTAATTAAATGAAATATATCATAAATTGACGCCTCTAAATAAGCTTAACTTGAGAAAATGACCCAGCACATGAACAGAAAACCGCAACCTACATTCACAACAGTTCCCAGAGAAGATGCAAAGCATGCTGGTTCCAATTTTTACGTTTACGACAATATTAAAGAAATAAATTCAGTGAAACAGAGATGTAAAAAGCAACCTCCCGGTGGCTGTGAAATTCTACAGTTCTAGCGAATGTTTCCGCTCTGGGATGTCCCATTAGATATTAAAAAAAAAAAACGAAATGAAAAACAAAAAGCTCCAAGGAATGATGGTGGCTGTGTTATAAGTGACCACACATTCACTTTCACACAAAATGCATTGTTGATGCCCCACGTTATGTTTTAACGTCCTTTGGCAAGGAATATTCATAACGTCACCCATATTTCACCCCATTGTGGTTGGTCGGCCATCTATGCGGCAACATTTGGCTTTGACACTCAAATGGCTGGTCTGTGTTGCAGCCGACCCAAAGTCTAGTGCTGTGCAGAGTCTGATGATAAAAACATTAAAATATGTATAAAACAAATAAAGGACTCTTAGACACGCAGTGCATTCAACGGGGGTAGTGGTGCTGCCACTCGTGCTGGATTTATCGATGATGGGGTAGGTTATTAGTTCGACCAACAGCAGCAGCAGCAACGGCACGGCAACAATAACGTCAACAAATTGTACAAAGTCCCCAACTGAAAGTGCAATTAAGGAGACAACATCGAGAGTCGATTGCGTTAATGCTGTTCCTTGCAGGATTTGATAGCGAAAGTCGTTGGAGAGGGTGGATGACTGGTGAATGGTACTGGTTTGCTATTGAACACTCGTAAAAATAAACGATAACGCTGTTAAATTTCTTTCGACCGCCACAGTTACATGTACGCATCCCAAATGGTTTTCTGATAAGGTTCAACATGAGTCTAAAGAATATAATTGTCTGTATTTTATGGGTACAACTTCTGCAACAATTTAAAACTTTTCCAAACTATCGTAATTCTTGGTTACAAGTTAAAAGTGTTCTGAGCTCCTTATCAATGGCAATCGCTCACCGTTGTGGGCCACGTGTCGCAACATTTTCCCCAGTTTTTTCTCTGGAATTGTTAAGCATCCACTTCTGTAAGGGAATTGCAACACTTTGCGTAACACTCTCTCTGTGGCAGACTCCATTATCTTTAGTGTCTGCTATCATTGAGATAAGCAAGACTCTCGGTGATGATTTTGTTAGAAAGAATGACAGATTATCAGTGGTCTATGCACACACACATATACACATTGAGAAGCTTCTAATTATTTTATCTGATGTCATCAATATTGTCATTGACTCGTTGATCCCTTGACTTTTATGTTTGATGTTGATTTGACATTCGCCATGACTTTGACTTTTACATTACATTAAATCCGGCAGTTGTCAGTGGCAGGGATTCTAATCGACAATAATAGCTTTTGATGTTCTGCATTTTGTGCATAAGAACCAGAGAAAAAGTGGAAGAATTATAAAGGTTTTTAATATGTCTCCATTTAGTCGCAGTTTGAACATGTGAATTTGATTCAAATTGTAACAAAAGTCAAATCACTCTTGACATTTTTTAACTTTATACGGAAGTACAAGAAAATCGCTATATTTTGACGTCCTCAAAGTTTATGAACATCAAAGGGAGTTCATGTGCAAAAAGTTGCGTTACTTTTTTTTTTCGATTATTTGAATAATTCACTTCTTTTACTACTATGCACGATTATCCACTTAGCGGTTTCAAAACCGCCGGTCTGGCAAGGCTGTTTAATACCTGTCATCTAAAGTGTTATTTATTTAGTGAAAGGTTTGCTATTTACGAATATAGATCGTTTAACAACCGAAGAACGTGTAAAAATAGTTAAAGCTTATATTTACAAAAGTGGTGATTCAAATTGAACAAAATTGTTTTCAGCGATGGAGCTCATTTTTCATTCGGTGGTTACGTCAATAAGTGATTGTGGAAAAGCCATTGCATGCGGAAAAATTGACTGTCCATTATGGTCTGGTGGTGTCAATGAACCATATTTTTGCGAAAATGATGGATCCACTGCTGCAACCAATCCAAAAGCGGTCTTTTAAATTGTACGAGTACATAATAGCAAGGTCCAAGCATTATAATGAAATAAACGTTTCATGGAAATCATAGTTTTATGGGTGTTTTATTTAAATTTACTTTTGAAACCGATAAATAAATGAATGGGTGGATAGATGGAAATAAGCAGTTATTTGTTAAAATTAATATTGCCAATATATTTGCTATCTGCGTAAAAGGACATTTGTAGAATTACGGACTGTTAAACACTTCCAACTGTATATAATTCCAATTTTATTTCTTATTTTCTTAAAAAGGATGAAACATTTTGGTAGAAATTTCTTTTTTCACTTTAAAGAAAACAATTTGCTCTTAATTAGTACAACGCACCCAATTAAATTTGATTAAAATAACGACAACATTTTATAACTTTAGTCGCATTATGAAAACTTCAGCGTACTTTTGGGCGTGGCAATTGTTAAATTAGTCCTATTCTCTCAGTAAAATTTAACCAATGTGCATAAATCATGTATGCAAACTTTCCTTTATTTACATTTTGGTCAAAAAAAATATGGTCATTGTAATCGTTGCGCGATGGCGTTGCCAGGCGGCACACCAACTATATTGCCAATTCAGTTTTTTACCACTAAACTTGGCTAAACTTGGGATTTGAGGATTTTTTCGAAACGTTTTTTAGATTATTTTTGCTATTCATATTATTTCTACTTATTTCAGCTTAAAGAAAAAAAGAAAGCCTACAGATTACAACTATTTGTTTGTAGCAACAAAAAGTTCTGACGGCGTTAAAAGGATGGCTCTGCAAATAAATTAAACAACTTGGACATTCTAGATTCCAGTTTTTAAGTTAAGGCCTACTACTATATTCGCAGTTAAGGCGAAACCTCTTTCACTTTACAGTGAAACAGTTTGGGCAAATTTTAAAAAAGTGCAATTAAATTATTCGTACGAAATGTTGAAACATTTGAGTTTTTTTTTTGGAAAAATAAATACTTCAATGCTTTCGTTTGTACAGAAAAAGTATATTTTATTATTGAGCAATGAAAAATATATTAAAAAATTTAAAAAATTCACTCCAATTATTTAAGAAATGAATTAAATTTTAATTGCCAAAATTCTTGTTTCGGCTGAACCATTTGCACCTAAACTTTCACTATTAAAATATATGGAGAATTGACACATGATCAATATATAATTCTAATTAACATTTTAATTAATTTCACCTTTAGATACAATTTTATTTCCATACATAATGGAATTATACTCGTATATAAAGCTTTATAAAATTCGTAGGATACGTTTTTTGATAAGAAATTTTATATGAACTAAGTAAAAACAATCTTTTCCACTGTTTGACAGTTGGTGTTCGCAACATTTTTTTATAAATTTAAAAATACTTTAAAAACATCTTTGAGTGCGTGACGTTTTAAGAATCACAGAAATTTCTTTCTAACTTCGGGAAAGAATATTTAAATGAATCTTCCAATTTTACACTGCAGAGTGATTCAGTATGATATTCATGTGATTCAGTGATGATAGGAAAATTTCGATATTAGGTCAAAATTATATTATAGCAGAATACAATTTTTACTATTTTGTATGAATTTTATAGCTAAAGTGTCTCACAAATATTAGAATATTATTATTTTGATCAAAAATTACGTTCTAGAAAAATATCTGTGTGGCCTGCGGCCATAAAAACTCGTTTTTTATCAGGCTTGAAGGCTATTTCAATATTTCACGGTTCAATTTTGTTGTGGCAACTTTTCAATTCGAATATTTCTGGCGTCAAATCAAAGCATTGAATGGACAAAACTACCAATTCGACTGGCAAAAACTAATGAAAATCTTTTAGTCCCCAGATAACTCTGCCGTCCCCATAGCCCATAATAATAAATAGTTTTTATAATTAAGTTTATATACCTATATATTGATTAAAACGTCATACAGCAAGTGCTACATGCAGAAATAATTCACGAGTGTGCATCTGTTTCCGTGGTGTAGTGGTTATCACATCCGCCTAACACGCGGAAGGCCCCCGGTTCGATCCCGGGCGGAAACAGTCTGTTTTCTTCTGTTTTTCAACGTTTTATTTTAATTAATTTTAAATACTCTCATTAATTAACATTGAAATATTAATTTTATTCCACACAACTTTAAAGAACATTTTCAGAAATATGCAAATGTTAGCAATTTGTTTGGACCTATTTATACTAAATAATAATGATTATAATTTCGGCCGCGTATTTGTCATATACTGCTCTTTGTATGTACCTGAAAATATGCCGCAGACAATTATTGTGTCATACTGTTCGCAATCAGCAACCGCAGACACAAACCATTGTGTTGAGACTAGTGATTTCACCACAATGCTATCGAATTTCACCATCTTTAAGAGTATGTAAGTTATCAGGTGCCACTGTGTATAATAGCTTTGTTCCCCTCGTAGTCGTAGCCCGGGTAGCTCAGTCGGTAGAGCATTGGACTTTTAATCCAAGGGTCCAGGGTTCAAGTCCCTGCTCGGGCGGTGCTCGCTTTTTACTTTGTATGCAGAAAAAATTTTTCTGTTTAAGATCTCCAAGCGATTGGTTATGACATTGCAAAATCATCCTCAGTTCTCCAGTCCAGTCTTGTCTCTGTTCATTAAGATTTTTATCTACAGGTCTAGCAGGATTTTTTTTCGTAAGTAGTTTAGTATTTCACATCACAGTGTTCGATAATTGTTGCTTTTTCATCATTTCGCAAACTTGTCTAATATACTCGCATATTTCAGAAAAACAGAGAATGTGGAGAATATTCAATATATTGCATAACAGGTATCCGTCCTCAAAAAATTTGTAGAACAAAGTGTGTAAAATAAAATAAAAATACACTTTCCAAAATACAGTCTAACCTCGATATAACGACCCTCAATATAACGATTTCCTCGATTTAACGATTTTTTTTTAAATCCCCTACAACGCTCCGTAAAATCTAATACAAAATAAACCTCTCTATTACGAATACATTTCCCAAAAACCTCGTTATAACGTTTTTTTCATTCATTGCAAGCTATCGAAAGAAAAAATTATTCACCTCTATTTAACGAATTTTGGCGACCTGCAACTTTTACATAACGTTTTCCATCAATTAATCCAAATATGAAACAGATACACACAAAATTATTGTGTTTGCAACGACTACGTCTCCAGAAAATCAACATTCGTAGTCGCCAAGCAGCATGCATTAGAGTAACGGCTGAAAAATTATAACGAATATAAGTGCAACTTCACCTCGATATAACGAACCTCATTGTAACGAATTATTCGATATAACGTTTTTTTCTAATCCCCTTGAGATTCGTTATATCGAGGTTAGACTGTATGACCAAAAATTATTACAAAAATCATACCCCATTTTTTTGACTGTGGGTGTGAATTTGTTGTACATCTACGACAAAATTATAACAAAATTGACACAAATGACATTTAGGAATGAAACGTGGTCATTTCCTTCAAAATATACCTTGCTTATTGCTTACGACAGAGATGTCAAATACACTAATCTATAAATATTTGATCCCAGGTCCACACATGTATATTTTTGAAAAATTCATTATTTTCGGAATTTTTTGCCGAGAATTACTAATACAGGATGTTTGCTTATCCTAAATTGCTCTCAAATTACGGATTATGGCTCAGTTTCGCAAATAATTTTTTGGGGGTAGACGTAAGGTAATTTTCACACCTCTTACATAACAAACGCCTACTTTGTTAGGCAGAGCATTTTACACTGTTGTCAAGAATATTGTAGCAAACAAATTCTCAAAAGGTTTGTACCCCGATTTCAACATCATAAGACGTGTCTAAGGTGGTTTCTCGTTTCTTTTGGTTACGATTCGCTGTATTTCATCTGAAACGCAATTTTGCAATTTTGTCCAAAACTATAATACTAAATTCTAAAATCGTTTTCGATTCTGGTAATCAAAGGCAAAATGTGTTAAGAGATTTTGAAATTATACGAACTTAAGCTTTGTTAATAAATCTATTTTTGCACTGTATTTTTATTATGTATATTTGTTTAATATATTGGTAGATGAAATATCTGCAGCTTTCAGAAGAAAAAAATGCAACTGCATCGGCCGGGAATCGAACCCGGGCCGCCCGCGTGGCAGGCGAGCATTCTACCACTGAACCACCGATGCTTGTCGTTCCCATTTACCGTAAATATCAAACACAACTAGAAGTTTAGCTAAAATTCATACTAGATTAATTTGCTTTCACAAATTTCATACATATTTAATGGTTTGTTGCTTTGTCAATTTATAATTTCATACTTCATGTACTAGAGGAAAATTTACAAGTAATATTAAATATATAATAATCGTCAAAAGTTCTTGTTACGGCAATTCTTGCTATTACAATTTAACTTAAAATTATGTACTTATTTCCACGAGGAAAAAATTCCACGAGACATCGTTTGCTGGTGAAAAAATTTAGCTTCTCTTGTATTAATTTCCAACACTGTATTTGTATTTGTAAAATTGTTAAGTTGCGTCTCTCTTTATTACTATTTCATTTTCAAGTTTACAAATGTATTATCAGACATATTGTGACGTACATCGGACCTATGCACGATTTTAGTGTTGGAAACCAACAAAAAAGACGTTGGCGTTACCACATACGAAAATGTTCGTCATGAAATCACAGTACTGTCTGATGAATAATTTAACATCAAATTTCACGAACTTTCTTTTACATGAAATTTAACAGCCTTAAGTTGGAAAAAATACCTATTTTTACAGACTAAATATTAATATAATTTTATTTGTTTTTAATCTAGTTTATTACATGGCTTAAACTAGTTCTGAGTTTTCAAAGCTCTGATCTGTATTCGGCAAAAAAAATTGCAGAAAGCTCTTCAAATTGCGAATGCATTTTGCTCGGAAGTCTTTCATTACTATCGTGAAGTAAATCGAAATGGATAACTAAAAAAAAGTTTACATTGTGTGTTCGACTGTATCTGAAATAACGTGAATACAAAAACTAGTTGAAGGAGGCATCAACATTTTATATTAAATTTCCTTATATACACACAATGTAAGAAAGAGCACAATATGAATGAATGAATGAATTATGCAGTGAATGTTGTTATAAACTGCGTGGTTGGTGGACAAAACCAAGAACTTTTTCTCATATCTTTATTGCAAAGTCAGAGAAAATAAAATACTAAGGTTTTATAGGAAGAACTGGTTCAAATCGACTATTATTTCATATGAAATGTGCGAATTAGTTCATTAGTTTTAGTTGCGTTGGATCAATCAGTCGGTTGGTTGTTTCACAGATTATTTTACTTCACTTAATCGCAAATATCCCCGATTTGTTTCTTTGATCAATTTTCGTACTTCTACTTCAAATTTTCCAATCAGAACTTCTAAAGTTAAATGTATACAAAAATGTGAAATAAAACTGAGAAAAACGTCTAAAGTTGTAATCGATAAGTTTTCTTATCAACGAAAGAGATGTAGCTTTTATTTTCTGATGAGATTAGTGTTGGCGTTTTGATCTTCTTCTATAAAAACGGTTATGGTTAGTTCGGTTATGATGGAATTCGGCTATAAAAAATATGTTTTAAGTAAGTGTTTCAAAATTGTTTTCCTATAAAAAACAGTGTTGCGAAACCCTCGTCATATACAAAAGCGTACATTAAATGACATTTTATATAGAAAATTGTTTGTTTGTAAAGGGTGGCGCATAAGTAATGTTAATGGCGACTATATTGAATGCGTTCTTGTGTATGGGAAAAGATGTAAGATGTATGTAAAATTCGTTGCAAAGGCCGCCTAGACATCTGTAACTGCTGAGAACGTCGCCTGATGGAAGTTTCGGGGTTTTTCTCAATACTTGCTTGCACTCGAACAATGGTCACTCCATTTCGAACTGCACGAGGTCTTCCAGCACGCGGAAGATCACAGACAGCCCCTTGTTGCCCAAAAAGCTGAACCAATCGGTGAATTGTTGGAGCGCTAGGTGCATTTCGAACATGAAAGAAATTTCGATATGATCTGAATAATCGAATGCTGACTTTCAAAGTAAAATTGAACAACTTTGCTTCTTTGTTCTGTGCTGAGCCTTTCCATCACAAATTTCCCAAGCAATATTTAGTTGATTCTGTAAAGAGATGAAAAAAAAAGACTTAAACAAAATATGCATTCACTGATCAAACCTTAACGTTACTTATGCGCCACCCTATATAAATGTACCACTAAGCGATGTTAATCAAATTAATCAAATACAATGAACATACAATCATTAATCAGTTTATCAACTTAAATAACATTTTACAGCACGCTAGCGCGACTTGTATGGCATCGGTGGTTCAGTGGTAGAATGCTCGCCTGCCACGCGGGCGGCCCGGGTTCGATTCCCGGCCGATGCAACCAACCGCTTTTCTCACACTTTGTTTTTATTTTTTTTATTTTATAAAAAATCGGTACGGCCGATTTCTTGGAGATGACTTTGAAAGCTTTATTGAAATTTTCGGCAAAAATCAATGAATTTATGTAAGTAATTCGCCCGAGCAGGGACTTGAACCCTGGACCCTTGGATTAAAAGTCCAATGCTCTACCGACTGAGCTACCCGGGCAACTGTGGAAGTTTTGTCAAATATTTTATTTCAGTCTGGTTTGTTGTACAAACTTTTTAATCCTTAATTCACACATTTTTTTCTAGCTTCAATATAACAAAACCATGATTTTGTGATCATCTTATGAAGAGGGTTGTTAAGAAGCCATTGGAAATTTTGTTAAAATAACTAGAAAAAGGATATGCATGTAGTATAGCATTTGGCGGATTTCATGGGAAGTTTCCCAAAATAAATCCAAAGGTATTAAAATTTATATAAATTTTTATATAAACTACTCACACAGCTGCCAATATGATACATTTTGGAAAGTATATTATTTGTTCTTATGTTCAATTTCGTTGAGCTCTCAAGATAATGCAAAAAGTCCACAATTTCGCATTAAGATAGTGTAATTGTACCGACTATCTTAATTTTTTAAAAGGCGCCTCTAGTTATAGGCGTCGTTACGCAACGAAACAAAACATTCGACGGAAAGAGATCGTTTTAACACTCCCAGTTATCTGTCGATCAGTAGGTGTTATAAACTTATCCGCTAGGAAAACATTTGGTCCAACAAGCATTAAGTCCAATTTTTGGAAAGTTATCCTTTTCTCAATTTATATCTAATAGTTTTACTATTTCTTCGTTAATTAAAAACATAAAAACAATTCAAACAAAACTCCAGATTCTGCTTGTTTATGGCGGACTGCCCTTGTTGAAGATGTGGTTATTGCATATTAGCAAATAATACGTGTTTCTACCGGAGAAATGAGATAAATCGATATATTGAACAGGGGTAGGCGCTCAAAGGATTACCAATTTCACGCTGCAGCTAAAGCTATAGCAACCAAACGGGGAAAAGATAGCGCGATCATTTTTTGACACGCGTCTGTCTATTATGTTATTTATATGCCTACGAGGCCATATCATTTTACTTTGCATAAAATTTATCGAAATTGGATTCAAACACTACAGTGTTATTGCTTTGTATTTGGCTGGAAAGTCGCAATCAACCAATGTTAATGAGTTATGGAATATACGTGTGAACAAAAGGTTTATGTATGGGGTCCTTACACATTACAGTGATAATGAAAGCATTGAAAAGCGTCACGAAAGTGGACATTCAAGAACAACAACTTCGCCAGAAATGGTTGGAAAGATGAAGTAACAATTATCCGCTTTATAGCTTCTTAAAAAAGTAAACTGTGTCCGTCTCTCCGTCTGTCAGGTTATTTGGTAGGCACAATAACTGTGAGAAATCTTTATGGAACTTGTTGTAATCTGGCACACCTTTTATCAAATCCTAGTCGGCGTTAGAAAAAGGATATGGATTTACCGAAATGCTACGTGAAGGATATTTCCTAGAATGAAAATAAATTATATTCTACCCCTTCTGATACTTTCCATGCAAATAGACCAATTTATTTAATTTAAATAACGAGATATTTTAGAATGGTCACGGAAAGAACTTGAACGACACTGACATACATATTTCGAAGGTTTGATTTCTTCCCCTCCAAAATGAATTAAAAAATGTACTAAAATATCCCTGTAGCCGGTGTCCATAATTGTTATGTCCTCATATTTTAAATAGAGTGTTGAAGTATACATTTTTTTAGCATAGTTTTCGAGTCATTCGAAATACGGGTTGGCGCACAGTACACGCTGCAAACACAGAACGTATTAACTTTTTTACTGTGTGAGTAACCAGCTTATTATTATTACTTTTTTTTTTATTTGGTTGGTTACTGTTTAGATTTGTTAAAATAAATGCTTGGGATGCCGAAAAGAAAATTTGGATAATGCAGCGGCACCGTGCGTTGCAGTCCTTCATTTCCGTCGAAAGGGAATTTAGATGGGTAAACATGTGTGCCGAATCTGCAAGCTTCGCACGAAGACTATACCATCGAGATACCTATGTTCGGGTTCAAGACACAATCGAGGTTGTAGCATCGTCAATTCAGGCAAATCTAAGCGTTTCGACTAGAAACTTGTCGGCGCAAATTGGAGTTAGCAGACGTTCATTGCAACGGTTAATTTTTAATGGCTTAAACTTATTTCCGTATAAAGTCCAAAGATTTTCAGATTCGAATGGAATTTTGCCAGAAAATTATTCGAAATGCCGAAGAAGACAACAACTTGATGAAGTGATTATTTATGTCTGATGAGGCACATTCTGATCTAAATGGCAATGTAAGCAAGCAAAATTAGCGTATATGGAGCAACTCTAATCCAGAAATACTACATGAGACGGAATTGCGCTCAGAACAAATCACTGTGTGGTGCGCAGTAACTGTCAAAGCCGAAGGCATCTGGTGCAATTGCGCGCCATCCTGTATTGTTGGAATAACAAAAATGATTGATAACGCAATATTTGTTATAGTCTCACAATATATCATTTTAATTTGCATGTACCTGAGACAAGAAAACGTAAAGTTAGTGAAGAGATTCCTTTTGCTTTCAAAGTGGAAGTACGGCTTTGAAATCACACAGCAGTCCATGATGTGCTGCTCAGAAGATGCAAATTCATTTATCAAAATAAATTTACAAATGAAAAAGTGTCAGTTTATTTCAGTGATAGCTTAACTAATAATGATAATGATGGTTGCTCTGTCATTATTCCCCGGATAAAGCGCCTTTTTACTTTTATTGGTTGGAAAAATAAAATAAAATTAAGAAGAATGTAAAATATGGGATCGTTGACGCGATTAGTGGTATGAATTCGAAACTAGAAAAATGAGTTAGATGATTGTTTCGGTGACATATGCAAAAATGGTCTTGAAGTTCATTATTCGATAAATACGGCCTACAAAGTATAAATTCGAGAGGTTTTTTCCTGCTGAACCAATTTGAGACGACGTACTGACTCATCGTCAGATAAGTGAGAGAGTCAAAAATGCCCTCATCTCATACATGATTTTTTTGTAGTTTTCAATAACTACGCCTACGGTTGTCCGGCACCTTAAAAAGTAAATGAATGCCGTGGCTCTTTCCGGTTGAAATAACCATTATCCCAAAAATTTTATTCAGTCGGTGTTGAAAATGTCCACCTATTATACTTTATATAACGACTTATCCTATTTTTCCAGTGAAAATGAGCATTTTATAGTTTGTTTCAATAAACTCGGCCATAATTAGACCACTCCTTGTTATTACATAAGATTATATAATATGTATGTCATTGAATATATATATATATATATGAACATGTATGTGTTATTATATCGTATTGAGATTATAATACTACAAAAATTCCTGCCGTATTTGCTTTTCGTCAACGAATGTTTTGAGTCGACTATCGTTTTTGTAATATAACGAATTTGTCTTTTAATAAGCCATATTATTAATCTATTCGATAACCAGCTATTAAAAAATAATAATGTTGCAAAAACCGGCACATGCTTTTGGATAAATATCGACTTTGTCTTTTGTCTGTTTTGAATACACTATCTTAAATTCCTAAATTCCAAAATTTACAAGTTGATAACGTGGATTATACCTATATAGCACTGCAAGAAGCCTGCACGTCAAAACAAAACAAAAATAAATATAAAATATTCCATCAACCGTTGTTTAAATTGAATTAAACAGAAAACATTAAATGCCATTATATTCGGTTATGCTTAATGGTTTGTTATCAGCCATTTTACTTTAAAATCTTTCCAAATTGTTACCTTTCCCCATTGTGCCCCAATCCTTTGCATTACAATGAATTTCATCATTTCTATTCCGCTATGTATTCCATTAATTTTTTTTTATTGATGAAACAAAACAAAACATTTTCTGATCAGAAAACAAATTACAAAATCAATAGCAGGTTATAATTATTTTACGACACTGAAATTTCACAATTTACTTATTACACTAAAATACATGGTCGTTTATGTCTGTCTCTAAGGTTAAAGTAAATTGGGGGACTCCTTTTGTTGCATGGCTGTGGCAGTCCTTACTTAGCTTAAAATTACAAAATTCAAAGAAAACAAGTCGAACTAATCTAGAAAATACAATTAAAGTCTATGTTCGATGGCTCTAGATTTAAGGATTACATCTGCAAACACAGCAGGAGGGGAAAAGGAACCAATCCATGAAAATTCCTTTGCAATCATTGTCGGGATCGTAGGCCAACAGGCGGTGCCACTTGTACTTCTGTTCACAGCCGCAGTCACTCTGGCAGCGAGGAGTCTGGGCTTTGCTAAGAAACGGAAAAGAAAAAGTAATGGAAATTTTGGATAACAGAAGCTTAAACGGGGTCAACTTACGAGCATATTTCCTGATGTATGGCTTGCTCAAAATGTTGAGTATTCACTATGGCTCTAATCTTGCCAGCAGAATTTGAAGCCCAGTAAGGTGTAATAATTTCCACTTTTGATTCGCAGGCATCCAGTCTAGAGTTAAAAGTGAAAAAATGTGTTAAAAATAACAATCAAATAAACAAACAAGGTTAACTGTAGTTGAAGACATTTTTTAGCACCGAATTATCAAAAAAATCTTTAAACCAGATCTGTCAAATCAATATGTCAGCTTACCTCCCCGTAGTGGAGGCCCCTCCATTTCCTGGAACATTTTGAGCCTGTTTGGCATTTCGACTACGCTGCTCCGCCTGACGTTTGCTGCGCAGTTTCCCGAAATAACTCTCACCTTCCTCTTCGGCGTGAGGCTCCACTTTGTCATCGGCTACAAAGGAAGGAAAGGCTCCGGGCGGCAGGAAAATGTCAGGTTCATCTATGAATCTTCTTTTCCGTTTCTTCGTCTGTTGGCGTGGTCCTCCATTGTCCATGTTCATCTCAAAGTCGCCGTACATGCGTCGCATCAAGGCCTTGTTGTCATCAATGAATCGTTCAATTTTGTCTCTGTAATTACAAGAAATAAAAGATTTCAATTAATACACAGGAATTACTCATGAGTTGTAGAATTGAGAATAATCTACGTAGGTTGTTTATAGTAAACTGAAACTTGAACAATTTATGATTAAATCTGTGTGGCAGAGTATTTGCATATGCGCAACTGTTGCCTTCGGTAGTTCGTTCATTCATAATATTCACTGGGAAACGGTTTCGTTTTAATGATACTTTTAACACTCTGCTTAGACGCCCACTGGGAAAATCTGGCATTCATCATGGTTATCGTATCTGTCGCACCATGAGACTGTGAAGGAGTGTGATGTGATTACGTTTGTATTTTATGAGCTTTTAATTATCAATTATTTTAATTTAAGGTTCATATGATAGTCACTTTGCAGTTCAAAGTCACAAGCAACTGCCGATTAGTGATACATAAATTTTCATTGAACCGGTTTTCGGTTTATTCGAACAAAGGAATTTTATAGACTTTCTGTTTTGACTATTCATCGAATAAAAAAACTGCGCTTCTTCACTGCGATAGAAATTTACAAGAAATATGTGTGATTTTATAAAAGAGCCAGTAATTTGAGATATTATATCACGGTTATCTTCAGTGTTTTCACAATTTTTTAAAAGCTTTGTTTGCCAATAATGCTGTACAAGCTAAAAAATCAGCCATATTGGCTGGCCATTTATAGATATCGAGATATAATAATACAACAACACGAGTGAAAACAACATTTAGGAGCCGACAAAAGGTGCGGAAGTGTGACTTATGAATATATACTGCGATATAATTTTCTCTCTGTATATTGTGGTCTAATAAAAGTTACGACGAATTGTTAGTCAAACATATTGATTAAAGAAATTTCGGGAAAAGATAGTCAACTCTAAAGAAGTTTGATTTGTAGCACCAGTACTACTTTTCTTCAGACTGCCACAACGACGTTGAAAACAATATTAACGTCGAAGTTTTTTAATATAACCAATTTTTCCTTGAAAAATTAATTTTTTAATGTTTTGACTATGATCCATAAATGGCTGCCAATAATATTTGTGGCATTAAAAAAAAAAAAAAAAGAAACTTATAAGCTTTAGTCCTCCTGAATTTTGAGGATCGACAAGTAACCTCTCTTAGCTCTAGTCAAAAGTATAGAGTATAAATATTTTAGTCCAAGATTTAACTTAACTTTTCACAACGTATAAAAATTTAGTTTATTGAAAACAAACTCTTTCATAGCAAGTCCCTGTAATTTTTCTAAAATCAATTCATCCAAGTGTAAACCCTGGTTTATCCGTATCCGTTTGTCAATTTCGGAATTGAATGCCCTAGTAATGATAAATCCAATGGCAACCTGAGTTAATTAAAATCATAGGCCGTGTTAAACTAAACCATGCATATATTTTCATCAAATGCCGAGTGTATCACGATTTGTTTTCTCGGTCTTGTGAAATTTTGTACATTATCGACAATGAAGTACGGGAAATTTTGTGTTATCAGAAAAAATTATATTTTCGTTCTATGGATATACATATTTCATCCCTATTTCGGAAATTCCGAAAAGTTTAGATCGCACAACCCAGTAAATACTTTTAGCCTAATTAGAAAGAGATTAACGTCATTAGTATGCTTTCGTGTTGTATCCTTATTATAGACTTACACGATTCGTACGGAAGCATTCACGGTTTTCCATATTTTTTGGGTCCCTGTCCTTATTGTTGGCCTTATAATTTGACGTTTTTTATGTTGTTTCCTAGCACAAGATAGTCAGTCAAGATATGATTACATTATGGTGACTGTTGATGCTGAACATTCGAAAAGTATAGAAACTGCTTACAAATCGTGATTCGATGCAGAAGAAGAAATTTTTTAGCACCGAATTATCAAAAAAATCTTTAAACCAGATCTGTCAAATCAATATGTCAGCTTACCTCCCCGTAGTGGAGGCGCCTCCATTTCCTGGAACATTTTGAGCCTGTTTGGCATTTCGACTACGCTGCTCCGCAACATACGAGTATGTTGCCAATGTCCTCTTGATCTTCAGTGGTTGTACTCGTATACCTCAAATTACTGATTGCGGAAATTTTTAAAGATCGAGTATAGTTTTGTACATTGAATAAGGCTATACATACATATACATACATTATATGGATTATAACAAAATTTATCTAAAAATCATTACGCAAGAAATCAATGATCGGCAGCAAAGAGCTTCTGCACTCAAAATTTTCCTGCAACTTAGGAACATTTGGTTCGTAAAAAAAGATGCGGGCAGCAATACGAGTACATGTAAATTTAAGACAACGTCTCATATACACATGCTTTGGTAATTCTTCAAATTTAACTGAATTTTATCCAATCATAGGAACAATATGTCGCGCTCGGAGCCCATAAACATATAAAAAAAAATGTTTGGAAATATGTTTTAGGTATTTTTATCAGAAAGCCTGTATCTTGTGTAAAAGCAGAGCAAAAATTAAAGTGAACATTTTTGTTCTTTAGGTGAAAATGAGCTTTTAAACAAAGTATCTGGTTTATTCGTCATTTTTATTATTTTTAATATTGAATAATATTATTATTAATATCTTGGTATCGTGGAGCGTATTTCCACATCAACGTCAACTTTATTAATTCCCCAAAAACGTACAAAGTTGCTCTATTTATACTAAAATTACTTATTCTAGAAAATACTACAATATTTCAGAGAGAACACATATTTACATAATGGGTGCAACAAAGACAAACATATTTACAGAATAGTGTTGTACATCATAGACTTAATTCTAGAATGTTCTTATATACAAAACAAGTGAATAGGATGGCAATAGACCACACAATGAGAGCGAGAGGAACAAACACAACTTACTGTCGTAAACATAATTCTAGAAAAGTCCCACTCACAGATGAAGAGGGAAAGAGATTACATATATCGTACTTGAATGTTCTAGGCGCAGTTTTGATGATCTTTCTAGAGTATATACATACTTATACAATTTACGCTCATATACTACAATATTGATTTCATAATTCTTATTTTCACAGAATCTCTTTGGCCATATATAAATATAGGTTAATTTTGATATAAATACCATTCATTACATGATTCCATGTAGATCGGTATATGTATGATCAAGTATGACAAATATTTGCAGTTGTCAGTACCCGATGGAATATACAGAGTATAATTTACGGCAGAAAACAAATGATTAGGTTACCCATTTAAATTAAATATATACAATAGAATCAGACACAGAAGTACAAACATCGCACACGAAGATCGTTTTGCCAAATACAAAACAATATCGTTCTACAGTGGAGGATAGAATATCATGTAGAATCTATATTTAGATTTGTCAGAATGTGGCATGCAAAGAAATATGACAACATTGGCCTTTGGAATTGGGCGAGGTCGTAGCATCGATGGTTTAGTGGTAGAATGCTCGCCTCCCACGCGTGCGGTCCGGGTTCGATTCCCGGTCGATGCAGATAGTATTTTAAGATTGTATATTAATTAGAAATGGCGTTCTTTAATTAACTGCCGATTAATGTTTGCAGGACGTGTGCGAGAAAAGAACTGAAATATGATCGATCGGGTTAAAATAGAAAATTCCGCCGCCCGAGCAGGGACTTGAACCCTGGACCCTTGGATTAAAAGTCCAATGCTCTACCGACTGAGCTACCCGGGCTTCAAACCCTAACCATTAAAAGGATGGTAAGGGCGTATTTGTTTGGCATCTCTGGTTCAGATTAAAATAGGTCGTAGTACTCGCACTTTTTAAGAATAGAAACACTATGATAAATTCCAGAAGCCGTATGAGATGATCTGCTCTAACCATAGTAATTAATGGTTTTAATGTGTTTTTCCTTTTCTACATATTAAAGCTGAAAGCCGAAATTTAAAAAAATGAAAAATATCTGGTGAAACTGTTGTATTCACAGTAGACTGTGAGGATCTCTTGCAATGCAATACGTCTCTTATATCGGAGTTAAAGATTGTGTGAAATTAATTCTTAAACCAAAAAAAAATCAAAATGAATTTTGTGACATTTTCCTAATTCCTAAATGACATTTTCCTAATTCCTAAAATATTTCTTCAAATTATTAAAGCATCATCCGAAATTCGGCATAATGTTTCAAAGCAACTAATGTTTGTATGCAAAATATGCGCGCAAACCCCGTCGCATCGGTGGTTCAGTGGTAGAATGCTCGCCTGCCACGCGGGCGGCCCGGGTTCGATTCCCGGCCGATGCAGGTTTCTTTCCTTAAAGCTTACAAGAATAGTTTTTTTCTTAAAACTTCCAAAAATTAAACAGCAAACAAAGCTGTAAATTCTCCTGCAAAGTTGTTTCTATAGCCTCATAAAAAGTTCCATCATTTCAAAATTATCTCAATCTGTCTGCCGTGACTTACAAATTCTTTCGTTAAATCAGCAAAATATAAAGTAAAAAATAACATCAATTATTAATCCGTCGGCTTAATACTAATGCCTTCGAGCAAAATAACATAAAAATCAGGAGTAAAAATGTCCCGAAATTACAGTTTCGCGAGCGGGGCTGGAAGAGTCATTAAAGAGCTGACAAAAGGACTTTTTCTCATAACAGCTTCAGATTTTGAGATGAAAATCTTATATTCTGAAGGACGGAAAAAACTCGAACAGTCATTATTTGTTATTTTAAATTCACAATTCATTCTTAAACGGAACAGTGTCGCCCGAGCATGGACTTGAACCCTGGACCCCTGCATTAAAAGTCCAATACTCTACTGACTGAGCTACCCGGGCCGCATCACGTATCTGATCAATGGTTCAGGATATTAAATGCTGGACGGGCACTATGTCGGTATATAAATTTATATCTTTGGTAAATGTTATTTCACCAATACGATACAATCTGGTAAACACACAAATATTTAAAGTGCAGAGATTAAAATCAATTAATTAACTAATATTGAGATACAAAGTGCAACTTTCACTACGAATCAGGAGAAAATTACACTTTATTGCAGAGCGTCACCGGAACGAAATTAAAACGGAATGCACGGATTTGATTTGTTCCACTTTCTAGTATCCAAATCAAAACTATATGTAATCTTAATTCTAATTTCGACAACTGAATAAAAATTGTATTAAATTTTAAATTTAATATTCCGAAATGAAACAAGAAATGATTTTCATTCTAATTCTGAAATGAAACTACATCTGCAAATGCTTTTTTCATATTTCGTTGTATTTTTTTATAAAAAGTCATCGAAGGATAACTTTGAAAAAGCTCTATTACATCTCTCGAGAAAACCGAGGCATTTATGTGATCAATTCGCCAGAGCGGGGACTTAAACCCTGGACCGTTGGAATAAAAGCCCAACGCCCTACTGACTGAGCTACCCGGGATACGTTCCAGCTTCTGGTAATAAGCTGCGAATATAAATTATATCTTCTAAATGTTGATGTTATATAAATGATTAAAAGGATTTCTTAAGTTCCTCTGATTGCAAATAATGCAAATTTTTGAGATCACATTTTTCAATTTGGTTTTATCGTACATATTTTAAAATTGGTCTTTTACACATTACAAAAAATATGCACCACATTGCAAATGGTAATGCAGCGAATATTTTTTTGGGCGCAATTGTGAAGCATCGGTGGTTCAGTGGTAGAATGCTCGCCTGCCACGCGGGCGGCCCGGGTTCGATTCCCGGCCGATGCAGTTGTTATCTGATCCATTAAAATCCTATTTTTTTTTCATTAAATTAAAAAAGATCAACCAAAATAAGAAAATACAATTTCGCCCGAGCAGGGACTTGAACCCTGGACCCTTGGATTAAAAGTCCAA